>QANT01005777.1:0-44608 GCA_003254885.1 Purshia tridentata | reverse complement strand
TTACACCACAATAAAAGGAATCAGAATGAAAAATCCAAAGAGAAAAAAAAACAAAAAACAAAAAAAAGACATCTGATTTCTGCTTAAGTTAATAAAAAAGTCACTTTTTTCTTTAAATCCACAAAGGCCCAAATAATAATGTAAATCTAAGAGAAATAAATTGCAAAAAAAAAGGGCAAGTAAGGTCAAGAAATTGAATTAAGAACGCAGAACAAACATCACCCACCTAGAAGAACAAGCCTAAACAACGAATTCAATTAAAGAAGCAATATTTTCGGAAACATACTAGAAAGAAAGTACTTTGATAAAGAACCAGATCTGTGATCCATAACAATTTTTTCAAACAAATAACAGTGAAGAAAACCATAGAGATCACAGAACAAGGGTAGAAAAGGAAATATCAAGAAAGAGAAGGACAAAGGGTACCTCATAAACCAAGACGAAGAGGGATCGGAGAGGCGGTGAGGCAGACTCTGAGCGATGAGAGCCTTTTTCGATTAGAGAGAGAGAGAGAGAGACGGAAAGAGAAAGGGAAAGAGGGGAATAGTGGAGGGTGTGGTGGGTTGGCCACTGATATTTATTAGAGAGTGATAGAGTGGACACAATAAAAAGCTAGTAAAACTGCAAGTAAATACGAAATAAACAAACAAAACGCAGACGCAAATCACATGCAGTTCTTTAGGTACAAGACCCGTCTGGTTACAACGTAAGTGGCCTGCCCTATATATGTGGTGAAATGGGTTTCTCATTTTCACCGCGTTTTGTATCTTTTCAACTTTTTTTATCTTTTTCTTTTTATTTTCACCGCCAAGTATTACAAGTTACAACACTATTTTGTACACGTTTTGGTAAAAATGTAATATGGGTGTGATCACTTTTCTTGCAGGTCAAAGTGGCAGTTTGATTTACTTTGTTTTGTCATGGGCCTATGGGATGTAAGAGTTATGGTTTAAGTGTATTTGTATGTGGTAACTCCAGCTACAAGCTACAAACAATATTACAAAGTATTTTTGGATCAGAATTAATGTCATTTTTCTGTTGGGGTAGGTAATTCTATTTTTATTTTGGTTTTTAATGATAAAAAATACAAATCTTTATGATAAAAAACTTTCCTTGTCAAAATCATGTGCCTGGATATGGTGTGACAAAGTATAGATTCTAGCTTGAGTAGATGAAACATTGTCATCTGTTGAAATCTAAGCAAAATTCTGCCATAAAACGAAAACTACAGTAACATATGGAAAGGACAAGTGACCACCGCCCACCTTTTCTTCTTCTTTTTACCTTTTGTGGCCCTTCTGACCCCTTTTGTGATAATTGAAATAATTAGCCTCAATCAATCACCTAGATTAAGGTGGGTAAAATCATATAACGCAAAAAAAACCCCCACGATTGTAGGGTCTGAACCTGATAGTGGCATAGAGAAAGAAGGCAGGGAAGCGAAAAGCCCTTAATTCGGGCTATGTAATGATAAATGGCAATGCAATTTCCAAATTACCTATACTCACTCCCCACCGCATACAAGTACCAGCTCGTCACCAAAATAAGTGCGTTATTTGTAAAATATACTTTCATATAAAAAGTTATCATCCACTTTATGCACATCGGTTGTTCTAACATTCAATACTATCACGTGTCAGGAATAGCACACACAAGTTTCTCCCCAATCTAGGTCTCAGCCCATCAATCAGCATAAAATTGAAAATTTGCAACTCAGCACTCCACTGGGTTCCATTAGTTTTCTCCTAAACTGATTGGATAAGAGGGGGGAGAGAATAACAAACGACGTTGGCCGTTTAGTTTTTGAACAAGGAGGAATAAGACCCTTATTATAAGGGTGACAAAATGAACAAAAGGATCCTTTCTGTGTAACTCCTTAACCAAACCCATTTGACTAAGTTCACCTACTCAAGATCAGTGATTGAATGAAACAAGTTTTATGAAATTAACCCAACATGATATTCAAAAAGAACAGATCAATGGAAAACAGTATTCTTGAATGGAGGAATTGTCTTAATTGTCATGTATATATGCAAAAAGGAATAGATCATACGATTCTGTCACCGAAAGTTATTTGCTCAAGTCTATCCAAACTTAAGCAATCAATTTGACAGAACCCAACCCTTCCTTCTACATCACCACTCTTGTAGTACCATGACTTTATTGCACAAGGAAAGGAGAAATGAAGGGTATTTACAACAGCACTCTTCAAAATATGGTTTTCTATCTCTATGAGCATTCAAATCACAAGACACCATGAAAGGATACTCAAAAATGGAACTCAAAGCACCATATAAATTCAACTGCTACAACCAGCCTCCTCATTGACTTGACATTAAACTGACAGGAAGCTCACATAGAAACAAGGATATAATAGTAAGCTAATTTAATTTGCACAAATATTTGTAAAATATAAGTTACTAAATCCCATGTTTCCTCCAGCAACTGTTCTCTTATATATAAATATTAAGGATACATTGAAAGTGCTGGCAAGCAAGCAACTTGAAGCATGATCAATTCTTCTGATAGGTCATATAAATCTTAGTCTTAATAGTTCACCAATCTACCATTAGAAAACGCATCAACAATAACATAGTTGTAAAGCATCTCAATTCTCAACACAATCAATCAACACCATTTCTATATCAGCACATTCAAATTACTCTTACCGCTAATAAAAAAGGGTCACGACGATTTCACTGAGACCATTCATCAAACACATTTCATGTCATTCTCCGAAAGCCATAAACCCATTTCCCCATCAAATTTCAAGAAATTAACAAAAACACAAATGCAAAACTGGGATTAATGTCAAAACTATGATTTCTCTTCTTGAATGACATCAGTGGACTGAGGCAAAGTGTCCACCGATAGTGTCTCTGTATCGGTGGTGATGCTGGGTTGCTGCTGCTGCTGTTGCTCCTCAGTCTTCATAAGGTTCTCCATGTCTCTCAGCCTCGTCCTCACCACACTGGTGACTAGAACTACAGGAAAAAATATACCCAATTATGAATATGACTATGAACATGCCTGTGTATGTTTGAGAGAAAAAGAGAGAGAGAGTACCAGCGGCGGTGCCAAGGGTCCAGACCCAGAGAATCTTTAATCCGGGGCTCTTCTCTCTCCGCATTGTTACTAGACTTTGTGATTTCTGTCAATCAATCAAATTTTACAAACTAACGACTGTCGTTTCGTTTCGTTTCGTTTCGTGCATTTGTTCTGCAAAGTGAGAAAGTAGGAAATGTGGCAACTTAACCTGCACGTTGTTCCATTTAGGATTTAGCTTCCCAGTACAAAATTAAAATTGTAAAATCATTTATATACGTGGCGTGTTTTTCTCGTTATACACGTGGTGCTCTTAGTTCTTGGATCAGTCTACGTAGAAAGTAGGGACCAGTAAAGTAGGAAGAGTGAGAAAAAGTGCTATTTTGCTAGAGGAGTTGGATTAGTTGGAGTTAGTGGGAAAATAGGATAGGATTAGTGGAGTAAACTTCTCCTATCTCACCTTTTTATCAATTAGTTGTCATTATCACTTATTTAAAGATGTAATCAAATTACTAAAACAAACAAAATAAATTAATTAATAATGTGAAAACGTTATGTGAGATAAAAGGCTCCTCCATCGCATCAGCCTTAAATAGTAGTGTTAACACGCACGCAACACCCTTATTTCTCTCAAAATATAATATATGGGGGTAATAGGATAGTATGCAAGTGTTGTATGTCTGGCATCAAAATGACCATACAAGAGGTGGACTATTCACATTTCACAGAGAATGTGAATAGTTAATGTTGGCAATATATGTGATTCATATTAATATTATATTCCATACAAAGTTTCCATTAAATTTCTAATAATAAGGCTATAGTATCTATCTCAGATTATTTATAGGGCGTTAAACCTACAGCAACGGACAATTTGGCCACCATTAAGTTTTCCTTTTTCACACAATACATTTTTACAAAGATATCACAACAACATGCACATACATCAACTTGGCATGCAAGCAACACATAAAATAATTATTATTTTTAGTAATATTACAATTATCACAATTTTATACCACCTCACTTAACAATTTATATAGCATAAATACATTAGATAACAAAAAAACAAATTTATTTCTAATAAAATAATGATATATAATATAATATAAGAATATAATAAATAAAGTATTATTATTTAATTTTGTTTCGACCTTTATTCAACAAATAATAACTTCAAATTGTCACATGGTCAGCCAAAAACAAAATAATGCATTGAGATTAATTTGCTTTAATGTATTTAAAAAAACATTTCAGAAGCAAGTCTCCAACTTCGGGGTTCTTCTATTCTTGATTTTGTTGTCCTCGTCAACATTGCAATTCCCAATTGAAAATGCAATTTTTGGCATATCTGACTTTAGACGGGGTGACAAAGTTGACTAACGACATCCACATCACACGGGGTTGGTGGTAGCCTGTTAGGCTTATGCGTTCTGCTTTAATTTGTATATTTTCTTAAGAGGAAGATTACCATTTATAGAAATTAGTGTCTAGGGGTTTTACTTAATTTGAAATTTGCAAAGGGTTTTTTTATTAAATACTTTTAGAAAGGTTTTAAGCTAATTATTAACATTGTTGGAAAAATCAGCATGTTTGTTTAATAATAATGGTAGGTAGTAATTACTAATTTCTGGTGTGGTTTTATATCAACTTTTTGCACTTGAAAAATGATTGTTTTATCTTATGAGTGATGAGTCAAAGACTCAAAGGTACTTTGGTTGGCTGGTCAATCTTGTCCACTCCACTTGGAGACGGAGTTGGTGGCCCTTTTTTAAACCAATAATGTCGGCAAATCAAATGTAATTATGTAACATGTGCCTACATATTTATAACTTGAGCGAAAATACAATTAGATACAACAAGTTCGGGTATTTCCAACACAAGAACGCATCCGCTCATTGTAATTTAATCCCATATAAAACTTGTTTCTATGTTTCCAAATTTATTTGTTATTTTGCTAAACAAAAAGAAAAAGAAAAAGATAGAATAGATACATTTGTAGAAAAGGTTTTCCTCTACAATTTTCTTTTTAATTTTTTTATATATAATTACAATGTGAAGGGGTGATGCAAACTTTCAACGGCGTGCATTAATATTTAATTAGAAAAGAGAGTGCTGAAGGGCAAACTAAGGCAGTAGAGTGCCGTTGTATTTTAATTTAGTAATTTGTATGATAGGGTTTAGGAGGGCGGATAGCAACATTAAAGTTGACAAAAGAGATTGATTCGATTGGAGTAGTATATATTTCCAATGCCGCTCTGCTCTGGTCCTCTAAATACTGCTGCAACCACACTCTCCTTCTTACCCAAATCTCGTCTTTTCTCTTCCACCTTCCTCCCTCCTCTTCGCCCACTTACCTCTCCCATCTCCAATCCCTTCCCTTCTCTATCTGCCAGGCTATCTCTGTCTTTTCACTTCTCCACCATGGGCGACGCACCCGATGCTGCCATGGACGCTGTCCAGCGCCGCCTCATGTTCGAAGACGAGTAAGTTCCCACTTTGCCCCTGCTTCTCACTCTTATTCACGCTTTTATCATCCCTTGCTCTCTGTTATTCTCGTGCTCTGTTTTGGTTCCTGAAAAAAACGAAAATGAATTCACGGGATTCGGTTGTTTTCTGTTTGGTTTCTTAGAAACTGGAGGAATCGGAAGGAAATAAATTCTTAATCATGGATTCTGTTTCCATGTTAATTTGATCAATTAATTATTCTTTTTTCTCTGTTTGGTCGCCGAGAAATTATTGGATTTAGTTATCTTTTTTTTTTTTTAGTTCATCCGCGTTGGGTTTACTCATTAAGTATTTTAAGGATTGTAATTGATTTTTTATTTACTCCGCGAACCAGCATCCCAGCCGAGTTCAGCTGACCCAATTTATTGCTGGTTGGAAATCAGCTCGGTATTTATATGGCGGGGCTCAAGCTGTAGCTCAAGGCTCAAGCTCGGCTTGAATTAGATTTGGGCTCGTACAAGCAAGCACGAGCTTGGCTTGAGCCTTGAGGAAGTTTGCTGTTTGCCCAAGCTCGCACTTCTTTTAGAAAATGCATAGATATATCATATATGTATAGGCTCATGAGCTTATGAGCCAAAGGTAGCTAAGCTCGAGCCCATGCTTGATTTTTCATGAATCTACATCTGATCTCAAGTTAGCGAGCTAGAGTTGAGGTCAAACTTTTTGCACGCTTTTCGGTTCAATTTTGTTTTAGCCCTGCTAGTAACTTTTGTTGATTGGTTGACTTGGGTCACTGGTGTTTTGAAGGGAGAACTTGAACAAAACGATTTATTGTTTATTATAGAGTTTCTCCTTTAGTGGCTGCCTTGCCAATTACTTTTTGAGATGAGAATACTCATTCCCTCTGTTTTCAATTCATTCAAAGAATGGCAATGTCAGTCCAATGTTTATTCCAATGTTAGTCTTTCCTTGAGCTGATGATCTATTATATTCATATTGTTTGCAGATGCATTCTAGTGGATGAGAATGATCGCGTTGTTGGTCATGATACCAAATACAATTGTAAGCAATGTTTCATGCATTAACCTTTTTTGTGTGTGTGTGTGCGCCCCAGGGTGTGAGGGGAGTGAGGAGATTCAGTGTGATAGATAATGTAATAATTCTTATATATTTGTAAGATATAATTCTGAGGAAAGTATTGTGCATTATGAAAGCTAGGAGATTCAGTGTGATAGATAATGTAATAATTCTGAGGAAAGTATTGTGCATTATGAAAGCTATGAAAAACATTTACTTGAAGATTAGATTTGCTTAGAAGGGAAAATTGAATGATGTACTGGATTGGATTTTGTCTGCATTCACTTTGTGAAAATTGAATCTGTATATTGATACCATTGTCAGGTTCTTGTTGCACCATTTTGTGGTTTTTTCTTAAAAAATTTTTTGTGAACTGCAGGTCACTTGATGGAAAAGATTGAATCTGAAAATTTGCTTCACAGAGCTTTCAGTGTCTTTTTGTTCAACTCAAAGAATGAGCTGCTTCTTCAGGTATTTTGCTTAGGTCATGTTAACTGAAGGCATCCAAGCTATAACATATGATTAGCGGTGGTGGATTCTATCATGGTTATTTCCGAAATTATAATCTTCTTGTCTTTGTTTTAAAAATTCTCTTGCAGATAATTTAATTGTGCAATATGTTTATGTCTTCATTATCTGTATGTATAAACCAGTGGCACCTATGTATGAAGGTTAACGTGCAAGTTGGAATGTGCAAATGTATGAATGTTTAAATCTGTTCAACTTATATAGAGATCATAGCTAGTTATGTGTTCTGATATTTAGAAATTTGAGACCTTTAGTAAAATATAGTGGGTGACGTGCTGATTTTTGTCTGTCTTCTCCTCCAGCAACGTTCTGCAACAAAGGTAACATTCCCCCTTGTGTGGACAAACACCTGTTGTAGCCATCCGCTATACCGTGAATCTGAGCTTATTGATGAGAATGCTCTTGGTATATTTCTCTAAGTAATTACCTTTGAGAGTCAATTTTTACTTGTCCTACTGTGACTCTCTCTTAATTGTTTTTCCTCACATTTTCACCCAGGGGTAAGAAATGCAGCTCAAAGGAAGCTTTTGGATGAACTGGGTATTCCTGCGGAAGATGTGCCTGTTGATCAGTTTATTCCTTTGGGTCGCATGTTGTACAAGGCACCTTCTGATGGCAAGTGGGGAGAACATGAGCGTAATATTCCAACTCGATTTACTGTACATTGGTTTCTTTAGAATTCTTTCTTTATTTGGTTTTTTTAATATTGATCTGTGGAACCTAGATGAGGTGGCTTGCTAACTGTAAGGTTCAATCATTACAATTAAAAAATAAATCTTAGTCCAATTGATTTATCATGAGATTGGTGGGTGGAACATTGTCATGCTGACCCTTGGGTGTTTTTTTATATTAAATCTGCAGTTGATTACCTTCTGTTCACAGTCCGGGATGTGAATGTGCACCCAAACCCTGATGAAGTGGCTGATATTAAATATGTAAATCAGGAGGAGTTGAAGGAGCTGTTGAGGAAGGCGGATGCTGGGGATGAAGGTCTGAAGCTGTCCCCTTGGTTCAGACTGGTTGTGGACAATTTCTTGTTCAAGTGGTGGGATCATGTTGAGAAACGCACCATCAAGGAAGCTGCTGACATGAAAACCATCCACAGGTTGACTTAAATGATGAAATGGACTCGGTCTCTGGGAAAGCAAGCTTGATTGTGCTATTGTTATTATTATTGTTAATGGCTTTTATTCCAATAAATTTGGACTCAGTCTCACCAAACAAGTTGTTAAATGCCATGTTACATTTGAAGCAGGCGCTCTGGTTTTGTAATGGAGAACTGAATCAACTGATGAATCAATAAAATACTTTTCATACAAGTATTATGCTACAAAAGAAAGAATCTTTAAAAAAACCTTTGCGACCCAAGATAATATATAACTTTAATTCTTTATGCATGGACTGTTGTGAACCTGATTGCATCACATGTGAGAGGCTCTTTTCATGTGGTCGCTAATAGCCTAATACAACCGACTCCAAAAAGATAAGGCTTTACAAACTGTAGGTGTAAGTTGTAACAAATTATTAAAAATAAGCCATGCCATTACACACAATATCCCACATCGACAACTGCAAGGATTCATTGCTGTTTATATGGGCTTTTGGATGGCCACCATAGCAACTTAGGGTGTGGGGCCGGGAAATGCACGTGCCTCTAAACCCGAAACCCTCCCTCTTTGCGGGTAAAACTAAGTTGGGGTCTTTTCCCGGTGTTTCCCTCATGCGGTTAATCAAAGAAACACCGATGCCACGCGTGCATTTCCCGCGTTGACTATATTGCCCCTCGGGAGATTTGTAGGTGGTGCTGCCCACCTGGACAGGTGTCTAGCGGTAACTGGTTTCCTCGTCTCTCCACCACCCCCCCCTCTTTTTTATTTTTTTATTTTTACTGGGTTCACGGATCTCATCTGATGCGATTTCCGACAGAAGCGTTATATGGATCACTGACGCCACATAATGCCACTTCTCATATTGAATAATCATGCTTACTTTTGTTTCTTTTTCTTTTTTCAATAATGATGCTTACTTAGTTACTTGTCGAAGCAAAAGCAATACCATTTTCCACTCTCTTATAAAGCGCGTTCACAGTTTATTCACATGTTCACCTCTATTGGCGTCCGGCGGCCACTAAATATTTTAGTTCCACAGTGTCAGTAATTTAATTTAATTTCATACGTTGAAACTTGTAAGTTGTAACTCTCTTTTAAATTTTTAATAAATTTTTTAGTTAGCTAATTGTAAAATTTAAATCTAAACTGATTCTAGTTAAATTTACTTAGATTACATAAATTAAATTTTATTTTTTATAAAATAAGTTGTTGAATTTATATGAGTTGATTGAATTTATATAAAAGCCAAAAAATAATTCATTCTCATAAATGTAAATCTCTTGCAACTTTCACATTCATTAGAACAATTGCACTCTTATAATAGTATGCTAATGGAGGTTTATAACAATAAGCCCTTTAATGTTTAGTGTTTTTGGTGAATATAATTTACAAAAGGAACATGATTAATAGTGGATTTGTGTCTTAATTGTCCAATTCTATAATTCCTATTACAAATTACACTTTTCCAACAAATTTCTCTCTAAATTGAGTTTTATATTTGTTTGTTGGGTCGTCCCAAAAAAATAGTTATGTAAAAACAAGAAGGAAAAAATTCTATATTATAAGAAAAAGCAAACTATGAAAAAAAAACAAGCAACAGCGAGAAATGAAAAAGAATACATTTCCACGCGCTTTACAGCTTAACATAGATTCTCTCTCTCAAACTCCTTCCATTCCATTCCAAGTTTATAGTGAGACTGAGAGGGACACTCAGAATCATAAGTCAGAACTCAGAAGATCTCTCCCTCTGTGTTCCACTGCCTTGTGGTGTCCTGCTGTTCCATCGGAGGTAAATTTGAAGCCTTTAGATTTCCCTTTGTTCTTGATTTCTCTGTTTTGCTTGTTTGATTACTCAGAAAATTGGCATACCAATTTCAATTTCAATAATTTCCAGTGCAGTTTCTAGCATTTTCTAAGCATACAAACAGACCCAGTACAATAATTAATAATCCTTTTCTTTTTCTCTATTTTTTTGGATCATTCGGTGCATGTATAGCTTGGATTTGTATGGAAGATGTCATGAGATCAGAACAAGTTGGCGTGATTAATAAATAATATGACACTTTACAGTGGTTCCAACTTATGTGCTTGCTTGTTGATTAAATAGTTAGTTCTGATTCTGTATTATGGTTTGTTAACCATAAAGATCTAATCTTGCGTATGTGTTAATGGGTTTTGCTTCTTCAGTTCAGTATGTGTGTTTCATGTAACTTATGACATGTTATGCTGCTTTTTAGGATTGCATCCAGATTTTAACAACCATGTCTCAGCTGAAGGAATCAAATAAAAGCTTAATTTTTCCTGGGCAAAAAAAAAGAAGCTTAATTTTGATTCAAAGAGTGTTATGCATTATATTGTCAATTGGGTCTTCTTCCACTGCTATTTTCACCATCCCCCGTATGTGTTTCCTGTCAGATGACATATATTTGCTCTTGTTGTGGCTAATCATTGGTGTTTTGCTCCTTCTTGTTGTGGCTAATCGTTGGTGTTGTTGCAATTGAAAATAAGCAACCCATTTTGAGTTTTTTGCCTTTTATCAGTTTGAAAGGAATTGTGCAGTGTTTCTAAATATACCCATCTCATGGTTTTAGTTTGAACTATTCTCTTTCACTCTGGTTCTACTTTGTATACATCTGTTGATCATGGTGTATACAAGATTGATATTGCAAGCTTTGTCTTGTGACCACTTAATGTCTCATATTCGTATCTTTTCTTTTCTCCCTTTTTGCCTGGATGGCCAAATCAAACCTCTATTTGCATGGTATTCTTCATCTATCATCTTGAATTCTTTTTTCTTTTTCTTTTTTCCAAAGAGATAGAACCCAAATTTACTTTTAGGAGATACCCCATTGAGGTGATTAGCCCTGTGCAAAGAAAACCAAAACTGTATTTGATGGTTCTGAAAAGGAGAGCCGCGTAGGAGGATCATATGTTTTTTATTTTAATGTCCTTATGTTCTTAACCAGTGAACAATTTTGTATGAGGATTTATATTACTGCCAAGAAATGGGTTTAGTTATGATGGATTATTTCTGTCTTTTTGAATTATAAGGGCACAAGTAGAACATTAGGCAGGAACACCGAACACATAGAACAAGAAGAAATAGGTTGTGCCGAGTTTCTTGCCTGGCTTTTAGTTCTAGCATATTTATTTCCTGTAGGTCTTTTCCGTAATCCTGATCTTTTTCAAAGTAGATCTTTATGATTGCTAATTCATCCAGTTATTGACTTTATGAATGTTCTACACTCTTTTCTCTATGAATATTGTCTGCTCTAGGTAAATATGGCTTTGCAATTTTCAAGATTGCATCTCTTGTCTCATTAGGGTTCATAGTAAATGTAGCTTCACTGTAATCCTTCTATGGGGTTTCAAGTCCAAGTTGTGATCTGGATGACCCAGATTTTCAAAGCTAAATGGAATGAGAAATTAGGGAGTTTCATGGTCCTGCTCCATGTTCATTATTAGGTGTTCTGGTGGAAACCGAACCTATAGTAAGTTGCCTGTTACCAGTCTAACAAATACATTGATGTATGTCCTATCCTGAAGGTGTTTGGAACAAATGGCCTTGGTTACAACTGCTGAAGTTTGTGACGCACACTCACAACTAATAGGAAGTGGTGATCTGCGGGTGCTTGAGCCAATATTTCAGATATACGGCCGTCGACAGGTCTTCTCTGGACCAATAGTTACAATAAAGGTATTTGAAGACAACGTTCTGGTTCGTGCCTTTCTTGAGGAGAAAGGCAATGGCAGAGTTCTCGTTGTGGATGGGGGTGGTAGCAAGCGGTGTGCAATATTGGGGGGTAACCCTGTAGTTCAAGCTCAGAACAATGGATGGGCAGGAATAGTGGTGAATGGCTGTATAAGAGATGTTGATGAGATTAATGGTTGTGACATTGGTGTGAGAGCTCTGGCTTCCCATCCAATGAAAGCCAACAAGAAGGGGGTTGGAGAAAAACAGGTCCCCATAACCATTGCTGGGACAAGGATCTGTGATGGGGAATGGCTTTATGCAGACACTGATGGAATTCTGATTTCTCGTACTGAGTTATCGGTCTAAACCTTAACAAACACCTGTTGGTTACACATCAAGCCTTTCACCTGCTCATCATGTGACTACTGGTTGTTGTAAGAGGGCTGTTGTGTACAACGGTTGCAGGAGGATTTTCTCCTTTGAAAAGGACGAGAAATTGCCAGTTCTGGATGTACGTCTTTCTTATGCTGCTCTGCTATTGTACTTTCTTTTTTTCCGGGTCATGAATCTGCTATTGTAATTTGTACCTTGGTTGTCTTGCCGGGCTCATTTTCCAAATTTCTACTGTATTAAGCAACATTCCATGATAGTTAAATTATCAATTCTGCTTTTCTTTCTCTTTCTCATCTACCATTCCAAATCGGCTTAAATCCCTTCTCCAATTTCATTGACAGCTGTCACATAGTGCTTATTTCATTGAATCTGTCTCTTGAATTATATATCCCAAAAAATCTTTCATACTATTTATCACTGCTCAAAATATCTAAAAGAAAAACATATGAAAAAGTGCAATGTCTACTAGCTTATGGGTTGAAGTGGCTCGTTATGCTAAACTACCGATCTTTGTTAACAACAGAAACTTGCTACACAATGGATTATGATAATTAGCTCAAAATTCAGAAGGTTTGTAAATTCATAACCAAATTAAATCTTTTTTTACTGTCGAACACAACATAATCTACATAGCTCATAAACATAACTAACCAAATTCAAAGGTCCAAACGTACACACTAATTACACATACTCTCACACCAACTCAAGTAACCAACTTATTAATTACACACTCAGTACACACTGATTCGGAGTCCTCAACATCTTCAGCAGCTGCAGTACTTGTATCATCTCTGCTTATACTAATTGTTGAGGCTGCGGATGAACCAACAGCTTCTGCAGTACCCGGCAAATTAAAATCCCCTGCTTGCAAATAGATTGCCTTTCTTTTGCTTCTGCTGCGCTGCCATTTTCTCAAGAACTCTGAAACTTCATCACTTTCATCATCTCTAGCTGCCCCTGTCGACGCCATTCTGGCTTCTCTAGTGCGACCACGTGGTACTACACTAACTCCACTCGATTCGCTTTGATCACCAGTACTATATATATGGTCGTCAGTACTGACATTTGAATTGGTTGTAGTACTTGCTGTGATAATTGTGATCGGTAAAAAGAAGAGTGGTCTACAACAAGTTATCAGAAGTATAAGGAACAAAATGTAACAATACAAAGACGCCCACACATAAAATGTCCATTTCCAACTGTGCACCAATTGCTTTGTCCAAGGCAGCTGCGAATTCATTATGATTTCAGCTTCATACACCTGTGGAACGTATGAGGTTCCTGCTCTTGGACTCAAACTTACTCTTATGGCATTCGTTCTTGGACTCCCTAATTCCTTGTGCTTCAGTATATTAATGCTCATCTTCTGGGTTTCTGCAGAGATTCCAAGCAGTAGCGGTACCCCCATAAGAAATGTTCGTGTGAGTCGAATTGGGAGGCTTCTAAATCGCAACATGCATGGCTGGCTTGATTTTGCAATCACATTACCATTTGCTGATAATACTTCTGCACTCATCTGATCATTATAAAATGAGCAATTGTAAAACCAATTTTTCTAAAAAATAAATAGAAAGTAGAAACCCATTTGATTTTGATTAATATTATAGTACGTAATCGTATACATACCTGAAACACCCCAATGTCCCTATTGAAATCAGATTCAGGCATCAATAGGAGCAAAGAGACATAAAAAGTGTGTCCAACAGGAACCCCAATATTCTTTCTGGATCTCTTGTGGTTCCCTATGATCCCTTCATGTACTCCCTCACCAACACCAACACCACCACCGAAGGCAAATACAGCCTTTGGATGAGGCTGAGTGTAATCAAAGTGCAGCCTCTCTCTCAAAAACACAGGCTCCTCCACCCAAAGGTTCACCAACCCAACACCCACCATGGCAGCCAGAATCAAAACCATTATCAAAACCATGCACACATATGCAGCCCCCAGAATCCCAATTCCAAGCTTCTTCAGCAGGAGGATGCTGCCATGTGTAATGTTGTAGGGAACCTTGTGCACCGCCGATTCCATGGTGTCTTTGGCCTCCTCGGCTCGGTGGTAAGACTCGGAGGCCACAGACAAGAGGGAGAATATGGGGGCAGAGAGGGTGACCATGCAGTTGTAAATCAAATCTGCTTGAAAAGATACTAGCTTTGGTATCGTCAGAAACTCATCATCATAGTGGGATTGGGCTTCTTCTTCATCATCCTGATCCATTGCTACTGCTTCTGGTGGTGATGGGGGGTCGATGAAGGTTGATGTGGGTTGAGCTTTCATGTCTGAGAGAGAGAGGCACAGGGACAGTGTGTGTTCTAGCTAGAGCTCCACCTGTACGTGTGCATGTAAGAAATATATGAGACGTGGCAGCCCTGGTGTGTAAGGAGCTGACATGTGCTGTTAAACATAAATAAGAAACCACCGATTCCATTCTAGTTCAAATGGTGAAAGATGATAGCTTAGTCTGATGCTAAGGTTCTATCCATCTAATATACCAAAAAGAACAAGTTAATGAGGTCGGATGAACAAGATCTTAATCTCAAAATGTTGGCTAAAAACAAATGACTAATGCAACTCTGATTTTTTTATAATTGAAAGGGATGACATTTTTCAGACGATTATATTGGTTAATATAATGTACAAAGTGCACGTGTCCCTCCAACATAAGCCCTCTGGCATTAGTCAAAGCAAAATCTAATAAAAGAGCCGTAAGCCGGTGAAAAGTTGCATTTGACTCTCTTCCCATGCAGAGGCAAAATACCCTGTTGTTACTACGTGCTCTAAACCCGAACGCACGTCTCCTCTATTGCACACAACCCCAACTCCAATCCCAACTCTTTCACAAACCCATTGGACCAAACACTTGTATATCACTGATAAAGCAATGCAACAACCTTCACTCCCTCAAAGCTGTCCATGCCTCTATCCTCAGAGCCCACCTTCACCTCAACCTCTTCTTCTGCACCAACCTCATTGCCCACTATGCCTCTTTGGGCTCTGCCTCTCATGCCTATACCCTCTTCTCTGCATTCTCTTCCTCTTTGGACATTTTCCTTTGGAATGTGATGATTAAAGGATTCGTGGACAATGGTCTATATCAAAAAGCCATTGCTTTATATGGTCAAATGTGGGAAATGGGTATTCAACCTGATAATTTTACATTCCCTTTTGTTATTAAGGCTTGTGGGTATGCTTGTGATGATAGGTTGAGTGTAAAATTTCATGGACATGTGATTGAATGTGGGTATGCATCTGATTTGTTTGTAAGTAATTCACTTATTGTACTGTATGGTAAGTTTGGGCAGGTTCAGACTGCAAGAAAGGTGTTTGATAAAATTCTGGACAGAAATGTGGTTTCTTGGAGTTCGATGATTGGTGTGTACACGCAAAATGGGTGTTTTGAGGAGGGGTTGTTCTTGTTTGCAATGATGTTGAATGAGGGAATTAAGCCCAACAGGGCTGCCATTTTGAATGTGATGGCTTGTGTTAATAGAGAGAATGAAGCCGATGAGGTTTTTGGAGTTGTGATAGATAACGGACTTGATATGGAACTACCCGTTCAAAATGCTGCAATGCAAATGTATGCACGGTGCAGAAGAATTGATGTTGCTCGAGGTTTTTTCGATAGAATCAGTGATAAGGACTTGGTGTCCTGGGCATCAATGATTGAAGCATATGTGCAAGTTGATTTGCCTCTTCAAGCCTTGGAGCTCTTTAAACAAATGATACTGCAAAGGATTCTCCCTGATTTGGTGGCACTTTTGAGCGTGATTCGTGCTTGTTCAAATTTAGCATCGTTTCAGCAAGCACGTTCAATTCACAGACTCATTATTCGTAACTTTTCCAATAAGCATATTGCGCTCGAAACCTCTATAGTTGATCTATATGTGAAGTGCGGAGGTTTGGTATATGCTAGAAAAGTTTTTGACAAGATGCAAGAGAGAAATATAATCTCTTGGAGCACCATGATTTCAGGATATGGGATGCACGGTCATGGAAGAGAAGCAGTTAACCTCTTTCATCAGATGAAGGCTCTAATAAAACCTGACCACATTACATTTCTATCAGTGTTGTCAGCTTGCAGTCATGGTGGGTTGATTTCTGAAGGATGGGAGTGCTTTAATTCCATGAGCAAGGATTTTCATGTCACACCAAGACCCGAACATTATGCATGTATGGTTGATCTTTTGGGTCGATCTGGTCGACTGAATGAAGCCTTTGATTTTATTGAGAGAATGCCAGTAAGTCCAGATGCTGGTGTTTGGGGATCACTTCTTGGGGCATGTAGAATTCATCCTAATATAGAACTGGCTAAAATTGCTGCAGAACATTTGTTTGAATTGGATCCAGAGAACCCAGGTCGATATGTTCTCATGTCCAATATTTATACATCTTCTGGAAAACGGAAAGATGCTGATAAGATTAGAGAGTTAATGAAACAAAGAAGGGTAAGGAAAATTTCTGGTCACACCAGTATAGAGATTAAAAGCAAGGTCTATACATTTGTGGCTGGAGATACTTCACATACTCAATCTGATTTAATTTATTCAGAGTTGGAGAAAGTGATAAACTGGATTCGACAAGAAGGGTACAAGCCGGATTTGAACTTTGTATTGCATGATGTGGAGGAAGAGATGAAGGAGAAAATGTTGTCTGTGCATAGCGAGAAGCTTGCAATAGTTTTTGGACTCTTAAATTCAGTACCAGAGAGTGTTATTAGAATTAAAAAGAATCTTAGAGTTTGTGGAGATTGTCATACAGCTACCAAGTTTATCTCTAAGGTTACAGGAAGGGAAATTGTAATGAGAGATGCTCATAGATTCCACCATTTTAAGGGTGGTGCATGCTCTTGTAGGGATTATTGGTGAACACTGAGTTTTGTGCATATTTGGTCAATATTAGACTTCCCATTACAGTAAAAGATGTCCTAGATAATACAAAATGATCCTCTTGTTTCTGAGCTTCATGTCCTGCAAAGGTCTGGAAGCATGCAAGCTCTTCCAAAAGCTCCGTGTACGTGCTGATCTCAATTCTTAGAAGTGACCCTACAAAGGAATCGTTACTGACATAATGGTTGCAGTTGCAGAATGTTTGGGAATTTGACTGGTCTCAGTTGCTGTTGCCGTTGCAGCCTCCTTGGGACCTGGTATGCTCATTGCTTTTAATTCTCTCTCTAGCTTTCTCAATCCCTCTGTTAAATTGTTTTTTTTTTCTCTCTCTTTGTGCCAAGGTCCCTAAATTGGTCTGTAAATCAAAACAGGGGTCATATCATATGAGCTTGAACCTGTACTGTTCTGACGTCATATGGAAAGGAAGGAACGGCATCTCAGTGTATTAAGCATCCATCTTTTATCTTTTATGTTTCTCCGTATATTGTTTACACATTATGTTTTATGCAGCTGGAAATTGAGTAACAAACCAATTTTGACGAATTTTTTGGCTGTCTTTTCTTTTTAATGTATGGATTTCATTTTTCATTGTGCACTATAGTTATTTAAATGCAACAAACTGTTAATTACTACCCATGTTTCATATTTTGATGGTAAATTATCAGATTTACTGATTTTATAGCAATCATATGGGTGCTGTTATGAAGAAGCAAACAGAGGAAACTGTTTTGGCAATAAGAAAAAGAAATGTGATATCAACAGAGGAAAGATTAGAACAATGGGGGTGTGGTGGTAAACTATTCCGTGTTTTTTGTCAGAGAATAATAGAATGGTCAGAAAAATGTAGTCTATGCATCAGACTTTGGCAAAAAAAATACTGGGAGGCACTCAGTTTGATAATAGATGTTGGGATGATGAAATTGGTTAGCTAGCTAAAAAAAAATATTACAAGGTTATTTTTAAAATTTTAGATGGTGTTGACTACTGTTGAAGCAAAAAACGATTAATTTTGAAATTTTCATAGTGGGCACTGGGTAGGATTATAAGGTAGGTAGAGTGAGTAATTTTTTGGATCAACTTTTGTTTGTGTTTTTTCTTTTATTTTTCATAGGAGTTATTGTAAGATTCATGAATATGGCTATAAATAGTCAGGAAGTAAAGTGTTTTGGAGAGCCGTTGGTAATGAATAACATCCTTATTATGACTCGAGGGCCCCATGAAGGTAATGCCTAGTTAGAATCATAAATTCATTGACTGTGGTTGGCAGTTAAAAACTTAAATATTTTTTTTATGAAAATTAAAACAATTATAATTAGCAGGAATACTAAACAATTAATAATATATTTCCTTATTTGAAGCAGAGCACAGCACAACAGTGAGTCATGAGGGTGAAAATAGTAATACTAATTAATTACTAAATATGGTTGAAGACTTGGACTGAATTTCAAGACTATTGAGGAGATTGAAGAGATTAATCCGTTTATAGTGTACAAAATAAAAAGAACTCAAAGCCAAGCCAAGCCAAGCTTACTACAACTACAAGATTTAACAGCAGCCAGATTATTTGTCACGTGCCATATATTTCGGAGGTCTTTGTTCTGAGTGGTAGCCACGTGCCCCTTGTAATTCTAACTGCATCTTGTTTGGATTATACAAGGTAACAAGCCTAAGCCTAACCTCCCCCTCAAGATTTGCGGCTAGCCATTAGCAACTCTCAACACAATCGATCTAATACACATGTTTAAGTAATTTAATTCTCAACTTATCAATATCAATCAAATACATTAAAAAAAATGAATTATTTATATTTGGTAAGAGAATTNAAAAAAAAAAAAAAAAAAAAAAAAAAAAAAAAAAAAAAAAAAAAAAAAAAAAAAAAAAAAAAAAAAAAGACTTGCCAATTATTGATAAATGTCTAAGATGTGCTACCTTAAAAGGAAGCTAATAAGTCCCACCAAATTATTAATTGTTTTGGGCAACTGCAATGCAACCGACAAAATACATGTTGAGTGATGTGGATGAAAAACATTGTACACCTTAACTGTGGCCCCCCTTTCTCTCTCTCAAAATCCATTTCTTTCTTCTTGGAAACCTCTGAAAAGTGATATCACCTCATTCTTTTCTTGTATGATTATAATGAATCCACAGGCAGACATTGAAACTTGAAAGGCTCAAGACCCATATTCAAATCTTCATTTGAATTCAATAATGAAATGGTTTTCAGCTCCACAGTCACTCTTAAGGTCTTGAGGAGCTGAAACCAAACCAGAGCTGGGGTTTTTCATTGTTGAAATATTCACACACTTGCGGACAGTCACATCCTCCTCACTCACTCTACCAATAAATATTGCATAATATTAACACTAAACAACGGATTTGTAAGACCAATGGACCAAGACGACGACGCCGTCGTAGACAACAAACCCAAATGCGGTGGCGGTGGTCGTGGTAACAGCATTAGCATAGCAGAGAGGAGGGCAGCAAAGTGTGGATTCAATGCGGAGAGGATCAATACGGCGCGTTTTAGGACCACTAGCCCTTTCCCATCGCCGGCCGCGGCCTCCAGGTCCCCCTGCCTTACTATTCCGCCTGGTATCAGCCCCACCGCTTTGCTCGACTCCCCCATGATGCTCCCCAATTCTCAGGTATTTCATTTCTTTTTGGAATTTTTATGCTTTGTTGTGAATTCTGGAGTTTTTTTGGAGCTTAATGTGTGAGATTCTATCTGGGTTTTGTTGGGAGCTGTTTGGTTATTGGCTGATCAATGAAATTGATGTTTTTTTTTTTTTGTTTTATTGTGAATTTAGGGCTTATGAGCTCAAAATGTGAAGTCTTGTATCTGGGTCTGGTTGAAATTGTTAATGCAATTGATACTAGGACGGAAGTAAAAAACAATGAAAGAATGAAGTTAATTTTAGTATTTTGGTGCTACTCCTTAATCATTATTAATTTTTTTTTAACTCACTCTCCTCATGTTGGGTACGGTAATCCTCTGAGAGTGCATTCTCAATATGATCTGTTGGTATTTTTTTCTAAGAAAAATAAAACATTTGAACTGTCATTCTGCCCAAAATTCACTTCCAGATCCACGTTTGGTTTATAGTATTTCTCAAAAACTTAACAGCTCTCAGTTGTATGCGTACAGCTCCAAAATTCGTTTCCATGTCCACTATTGGCCATATTATTCTTGTGATGTTTAAAACAAGTGCTACCTTACTTGTCTCTGATTACGGGTAAAGAGAAAAAAGGTCGCTGCTTTGACATTTCTTGGTTTATATAGATGTTTTTTTGGCGCTGGTAGCTTTACAAAAGACAATCACCAAAAGCAAGAAGGCAAATGAAATTGTGGATGTTGATAGTTACAGAGCATACGAAAGCATAATTGTATTTCTTTTGTGTGAATGAGGAAGTCTTAAATATTGTCTAGCAATTCCTGCAAAAAAATAAATACGTGATCTTCAACTCTTGTATTCTTCCAGGTGCTGCCTTCTCCCACCACCGGCACTTTT
Source organism: Purshia tridentata (assembly GCA_003254885.1). Lineage (NCBI taxonomy): Eukaryota > Viridiplantae > Streptophyta > Magnoliopsida > Rosales > Rosaceae > Purshia > Purshia tridentata. The sequence continues at coordinate 23,919 of QANT01005777.1, read as the reverse complement.
CCCTTGCTTCCTCCCATTGATGGCAGTTCCGTGCTGAAATCTGCAACTCATGAAGATGGTCGTAGGGGGAGTGATTTTGGTTCATCCTTCACATTCAAGCGTCATGGGGATCCTAAATATCTGCCAGGCTATTCTAGTTTTGAAAATCAGGTAATAGCTACATGGAGTGTTTCTTTCTTCCGAAAATAATAGGAATATTACAAATAGATGCCTCAACTTAACATGTTTGGAATTAAGTGTGATTAAACTCTTAAACGAGAGATAGTTTTTTTCAAATTTGTTCGTCTAATTACTTGTACCAAATTGGGCAAAATGAGAGATTTGCTGTTTAATTCAAACCACAAGTGAAATATTCTCTTTGAAGAAGCTGACCTTTGATGGGGCTCAAGGTCCAATCAGATGGCATGCCCCTTAAATTTGGCAGAAAAGAGGACGAACTAGGGTCCATCATTTTATATGATATAAAATAGAGTTTTACAGTAAAATGTGACCAGTTGTCCATTTAATTACATTACAATGATTCAAATGTTCCTTGTCTGTTTGATGCATAGTTCCTTTTTATTAAGGGTTAGCATGTAAAAAATTTGTGCAAATTTACCTATTTTCTTTAAGTGTTGTAGGATTTGGCATATTAACTGCTGGGTGACTTCTTACTTCTCGTGAAAATGTACTCTATTAAGTGCTAATTACCTAATCTGTACACATGCCTTCACATAAAAGTGGTCATTATTCCATACCTTTTAACTGTTGGAGACAACTTTATACAGTTCTTTGATACACATGCCTCCACATATCTGAAGCAACTCATGAATATGCAAGGTCACTTTCTAAAACAAAAATGTTAATGGTTCCTGTGTAGATTTGGATAAGTTGCTAGAACTGTTAAAGTTCTGAACTTACCAATAATTTATTTAAGAGTTTTATGTGTGGTTGTATTTGAATCAATGGTTTTTCCCATTGCAGGGGTCTGATGTTGACTATCAAGCTTTTTCTTTTGAGCAACAACAAATGGAATTTGATTTCCCAACGGAGTTTCCGGAAGAAGCTAATGCAAACAACTATGATGTGGATCCGTCCATGGCTGATCTTAAAAAATTAGACAGTGTGATGAATACCAACTGCGTTGACTTGCAAATGTCTCATTCCTGTGTAGCTAGTGATCAAAACTCTCTTCCCAAAGAATTGATTCATGGGGAGGATATTGGGACCCATCACTTTTTGGAAGGAGACCATAAAGGGTCTTACCCATCTGTGGGAATGATAAGGACTTCAGAAGACGGATACAATTGGAGGAAGTATGGGCAGAAACAGGTAAAAGGTAGTGAATACCCGAGGAGTTACTATAAATGCACACATCCAAATTGTCAGGTAAAGAAAAAGGTGGAACGATCCTTTGATGGTCAAATCACGGAAATCATCTACAAGGGAGCTCCTCATAATCATGCACAACCTCAGCCTAATCGCCGAGCTGGAGCATCACGTGGATCAGCATTTTCATGTGATGAGATGTCAGAGATGGGTGAAGGCACTAGAGCCTCTGTCAAAGCTGAAGGTGGATCGGTTTGGACAAATATTCAGTCTAGCAAGGATATTAAAATTGGTTATGATGGTAGGGCTGATGGTCTGGAAAGGACACCCTCGACATCTGTTGTCACTGAGCTTTCTGATCCATTATCAACTACCCAAGGGAAATCTGTGGGTATTTTTGAATCAGCAGAAACTCCAGAGCTTTCATCCACACTTGCTAGTCATGATGATGATGATCGGGCCACCCAAGGAAGCATATCCCTTGGAGATGATGTAGATGATGAAGAATCTGAGTCAAAAAGGAGGTATGCCCTATATCTTAAAGGTGTCTATTTCCAAGCCACCATGACTAAGCAGGATATATTTATCTCACGCATTGATTTTCCCTTCCAGGAAGAAAGAGAGCTGCTTAATTGAAACAAATTTAGCATCCAGGACTGTCCGCGAACCAAGAGTAGTTGTACAAATTGAGAGTGAAGTCGACATACTTGATGATGGCTATCGTTGGCGGAAGTATGGGCAAAAAGTTGTCAAAGGAAATCCAAACCCTAGGTATTCTCTCTCTCTCTCTCTCTCTTCCATGTATTTCATCAATATTTATGAAATGGAAGAGTTAAAGAAGAAAATCCAAACTCTAGGTATCCATGGAAGAGTTATTCATCAGGTCTGGACTTCTGCCAAACTCTAGGTATTCATCGTGTGTAGATTTCTGCCAAGTTATGAACATGGAAGAGTTAAATAAATTAAATAAATAGAGGATAAAATTTTCTTGGTATATTTGAGTTCTTCACATTAGTTAATAGCTCTTTATCCTTATATTCACAGTTTATGTTGGGGCATGTTCAGCCCTGATGATTGCAAGATATAGGGCTTGTGCTTCAAATTATAAAAAAAGTATGCAATTAATCTTTCTACTTATTCTCTATCCTATAGGAGCTATTATAAATGTACAAGTGCGGGATGTTTAGTAAGGAAGCATGTGGAAAGGGCCTCCCACAATCTGAAATTCGTAATTACAACATATGAGGGAAAACACAACCATGAAGTGCCAGCAGCCAGAAACAGTAATCACATAAATTCAAGTGGTAATGGACATCCAGGTACTGGCAATGTTCAGCCATCTATGGCATTAACTAGAAATACCAATATTCCAAAGCCTGAGACACAAGTACAAGATCTTGCACCCCATTTTGATAGAAAACCAGATTTTCATGATGAATACCTGAGACCTAGTTTTCTTGGGAATTTCAATAATGACTTGAAATTTGGAGCTTCCTCCATTTACCAAATGAAATTTCCTCCTTTACAGAATACCATGCCGTATGGTTCTTTTGGATTAAGTGCTAATCACAATGTGGCCCATCAGGCTGGTTCTGTTGCGTCTGTTGTCCCGGACTTCCCAATTTCACTGCCTTTGAATCTTCCCCCATCTGGGAATCTGCCTCTGGCTGGTTTTGATTTTAATAATGGAAAATCAGTTTGTCCAGTGCAGCCTTATTTTTCAGGACAGCAGTTGCAGGAGAATGATATAAGGTTCCTAAAGCCTAAACAAGAGCAAAAGGATTGTCTGCCTATCATTGATCAGGCAAATGCATCATTATTGTCCTCATCGTCATTATATAGAATCATGGGAGGTTATCCATCCTAAAAATTTTGTTTTTTTTTTAATTTTGCTTCTAAAGCAGTCATCAACTGAGGCAGACTCTGCTTGCCTTATACTGGTGATCAAGGTTTTATTTTCTTGGAATTTTCTATTGTGATAGTTTTTTGCTTTTTGTTTCCTATCAAGCATCTTATAAAACTGCTACACAGATTTCATACAAAGGTTTACTGTTTCTTCATGAACTATATCAATAGAAATTAATACATACATAGTATTTCCCTTTTGTCTCTGTCTCTGGTTTGTATGTTACTTTTCAAATTGCCTGAAACCCGTGAGGATCATGCAAACATGTATCATTATGATCGACTCAGAATGCATAATAAATTTTATGACAAAAACGAAACTGGTTCTAGTCTTCAAGGTAGCATTTTCCATACACCCTCCTCATAAACCCTCACAGCACCAGTGTATTCATCCAACATCTACTCCCATAACCTTCTAACAAGGGAAGGGGATTATAACAAACAGACACTCCAACCATAAGCAAACAGAAGAAAATAGAAGTAATGCTAGAAATCAGTTCAATTCAATTCAATTCAATTCAATTCTGAAATGATTAATGCATATGAAACTATGGAAGGGCTTCTTCAATGAATGAAGCATTATTGAATCAGTTTACCACAGCAGCACCACAACTATCTCAATCAAACACTATAAAACGATACCCAGATAACAAAACCCTTTGAAGAAATAGATAGATTGAAAGCGAGCACATCCCATAAACCGCTCTAACATTAATCATGATCATCATATTCATAGGCATAAAAAAAGGTAATACACATTCCATAAATTCCAAACCCCCAAACCCATTAGCACTTGCACTTGCACTGCCACAACAAGCAGGAAGCGCCAGTCCGACCCCTACCAATCTACCACTACCCCAAGAACCAAACAAAAACCCACACGACACAGACACCAAGCCCGCCCATATATCCAAATATCCTTCCCGTTCCATTCTTCTTCTTCTTCACTTCTTGAGGCTACCGCGCACGCCAGGACGTGGCTTAGCGGAGGGTTCGGCCACTTGGCTAGTGCTCGCGTGACGGTCCACAAGCTTGTCCTCCTCAAAAGGGACCTTCGGGTGCCGAGCTTCATGATGAATCTGCATCGACTTTATGTCCGGCGCCGTGATCTTGCAGTGCGGGCACTCCAGCTTCGCGTGCCCGCCCTTCACTATCCCGGTCCTGTCGGCTATTCCGGCCTTGCCTCCGCCGCGATTCGTCGTCGCCGCGTCGATCTTGGCAGCGATCTCCTTGGCCGTGTGCTTCTTGGGCTTCGCTTTGCCTGTCATGATCGGACGACTGAGGAGACAACCTTCTTTGATTTGCCGATTGGACGGCTGAGATGGGCAGGCACGGGAAAAAGAAAACCCTAAAACTAAGACGGAGGAAGAAGGAGGAGGATGATGGAGATAGATATTGAGTACGCGGTGTTTCTAGTTTTACTCTACTCTCTATATATAGGGCTATCTATCTTTTGATGCTCACTTAGTGTAGTAGGATGTATGGGAGATAGGTGACGTGGGGCCATTTAATTGGACACAAAGTTAAGGTGCGCTTTGCTTCTTTGACTTTTCCTGACCTCGACCAATAGGGTTTCGAGTTATATATATTCTTTTTTATAAAAGTTTTGTATTTATAGTTAATAATTCCCAGAATTTATTAGTGTAAATGAGATTATATAAATCCTTAACATTAAGACAAGGATAAACAAAACAATCAAAGAATCAAAATTCTATAATTAAATCCGTTAGAGGTTAAAAGTAATAGAATGTTGGTGATTTTAATTTTTTAGCTAGGGACTGGGGAAGGTTGATTTCTACCCACGAAATTGAGCTTTGTATCCATCTCAAATTTTATTTTCAATAAAGTGATACTTTTCTCCACATTTCTACTCACTGCAAAATTGGTGCAGCTCTCCCAACCTTGGTCAAGGTGGAATCCGAATGCACTTATCCAAAACAAAAGAGTGTTGTTTTAAAACAAGAGTTAATCGATTTTGACAATTCAGCAATTATATTTAAAAGAATATGGGTAAGCCAAACACAAGTTTGTGTTGAATTATGAGATGGCCAAATCAAATTACACGACCTCGCATGTGATCGGTCTATTGATCAGAAGGTAGAAAAAAATACAAAAAATACTGGTCTTTATATGTGGAGAGAAAAAGCTAATACTGTCATACAAGCCATTACGAAACTACAGAGAAAAATTGATCTGTAGTCTGTACCAATTGGCATCATATTATGAATGAAGAAAAAAAGTGTGAAATGGGTGCTTTTACCAGGAGCTGTAAAATGGGTGTGAAATGGGTGTAATAACTATCGGCTGACATTATTCTCAAAAAATAGAGGTCTAAGTGACTAGTAGCAAGCAAAACCAGAAAAAGGGGGCCTTCCGAGCTCTATGTTAAACTTTCATGATTTGGGGCTTCTGTAAATTGTCTTCCCTGTACACCAACCTCCTCTTGTTGGAACCATAACCTTGATACTGGTAGATAATGCTGTAAAGGCACTGCCTCAGCCGCAATGTATCAAATCGCTCTATAAATCTTAAATCAGTTGTCCTAGACTTCAGGCCAGCAAATCGCTGGTACTCCTCAAATACAGAAGACAAACACCAATTCTGAAATTTTCGCAGGCAACCAACAAGACAACCTGTCCGATGCTGTAAGAATAAAATTGCAAACAGAGAAGGTACATATCAGCTTGAAATTCAAGGAGGTCCTTGGATGATACTATTACAAATATGACGTGTTGTTTTATGAGGTTGTAGAAAATATGAGAAGGTTAGTGTTTTCAGCCCTTTCACAACTGATTTCTGGCTAAAATCTAGAAGCATGGAGAAAATATTTGCTAAGAAAAGAAAAATCCCTTATCTCTCCCAGATAAAAAGCGTGTCACATAGTTGAAGTATGAAATTGAGTTTCAATTCGTCAGTATGTTAAACAGCAGAGCCCTCAGCAAAGCTTATTAACAAGGGTCTGTTTCTGGAAATGAAAGATAATCTTCTTAGGCCATGCTACTGTAACAAGGGTCAGTGGTCCAAATCATGAATTGTTTACATTGGTTGAATAAAGAAACTCCAAATCACTCTAGAAAATAAAATTATCAAATCATATGGACTGATAAGGTACGGTTATTTCTGTTCCTCAGAAAACTATGATCAAACAGATGCCAGGATGAGTTCTGAAGAAGCATGTATTGTCATCATACAGAAGTTTTCGTTTTAAAAAGTGAACATGTGGGAATGTTAAAATGCTATTACAGCGAAATTAGTTGGCTGATAATGTCACCAACAGACTAGAGACTGTCCACAGAAGTAGCAGTAAAGAATTTAAAGATTTACCTTTCCACGCTTGCAATGGATCAAAACTGGATGATTTCTCACATCTAGAAACACAAAAGAGTTAATGTTAGAAACAATAAACAAGAGAAAAACTTGAAAAGAATTACAAACTAAAGTTAAAAATGAAATGAACTGTCATATTAGGCCATTACCAATCAAGATTTTCAGAGCTTCCAAGATAGTATCCTTGGGAATAGATACAAAAGGGTCCTGCATATACAAATGTTCATAAAATTATCAACACAATATACAAAAGAGCCCGCTCCCCTTTCAACGAAACTGCATGTGGATAGTCACACGCATGCATGCACTTAAGCATTTATAAATAGCAAATAGCAAAGAAGTGAACAGAAAAATTTTAGCAAAGAAAAGCAAAAAGAGAAAGATCATACCTTCGTCCCCTCAATCCCAAATTGCAAGAGCCGAATGTTTTGAGAGCGAAGAAACTCCAAATTCTCCTCTGGGTAGGGCTCAGGACACAAATATCTGCTCCAAATCCCACAATCAATCACAATAAAAGTCCACATTCCCATTAAAGCACATAAAAGAAAATCAAACACCAAGACAACATTTTGAAAAAAGAAAATAATATTAAAACTTCATTTTTCTTTCTTTTTGGCAAGTGAAGATGAAGCCAATTCTAACTTCCCCTCCAAACTTCTAAAGACAACTCTTAATCACTTTCTTGCTTTTCTTTCACTCAACTTTCTCGGCAACCAAACGGTTGCCATAAGAGACTCATTAAACAAATTCTTGAAAGAATTAGATACGTTAATCAAATCGTTTTTGATCCACTAATGCTTAGTTTACAATAAAACTTAACCATACTAACTAAAAAGGACTCCTTCTCTTATCTTTCCTTTCTGTCTCAGTTTTCTCAGCAACCAAAAACCTCAAAATGCCACCTTAACCCAACCACACACACATTACACATATATATGTGTATATAGAAATAATAGATAAGGACTTACATGATGGATCGGAGACTGAGAGATTGAAGGAAAGGAAAATTGGATGGTTGCGGGAAACCAGATCTGAAAATGCCGTCCTCCACCATCGAGAAATTGGTCGGCGGCTCCAAAACGTCGTCGTCGTTGTCGTTCATCTTGTGCTTCTTCTGTTCCTCCATATCCCTCCCTCTCTTGGTTCCTCTCTTCTCGTATTTATATATTGATATAAACCCACGCAGCACAGAATGCAAATGCTACGAGGAAGATGAGCTCATGGTTTTAGGGAAGGAGAGAAGAAAGCGTGAGCGAGAGAGAGAAGAACCCAAACGACGGCGTTGAGGGGGGTTGAGTTTTCTGCTTGCCTTTATTAATGTAGAAAATTCAAAATCGGTGTTTGTTATAAAAAAGGAGAAGGAAAAAGTGAAAGTGATTGAATGGGTTCTTCTACTTCTTCAGCTCTTGGATTTCGATTACAACTTTCTTGAAAGAGTCCGAGGTTCCTGTGGACTTGTCTTCTCATTTTCGCACATTTTTATCTAATTAATCTTTATTATTTATATAAACAAATTTTTAGTAAACCCATAATTTGGGAGTTTTTTTGTCACTCTTTTTTTTGGCTAAAATGTAAAATTACTAATCGAAAAATTCAACAGAAATTTCTAGTTAAAGTTAAACGGACACTTAAATAGGTAGTGTGGGAAATTCGAGCCTTGGTGTAATTCAAAACCCACCATTCATTGAGTTTGAGATTCTCAGGGTTTAGAACAAATTTGTTTTTGACAACCAAATAAACTATACTGACCACCAATTAAAATTTTTTTTTCTTGTTGCAATCCAACTCCTCAAATTAATAACTAAAATTATTACAAAAAAAGAAAAAGTAATATCTAAAATTAACTTTGGAACCTCTAACCCTTAGCAAATAGAATTTAGGGTCTTTTTAGGATTGTAGAGAACTAACAGAAACAGTTTGAGGCTTTGAGCATTACATATAAACTAAAATTGGACAATTATGAAAAAAATGATGGTAAAGGAATATAATATACAAGGAATTCCAATTCCCAAGTGGGTTAGGATAAGGTTGAACTCAGTCTATTTGATCCTTGTTCTCCAAGTTTTCACATGTGTGGCAGTGGTACACATATGAATTATTTTGTCCCAGTCAAAAAGGAAAATATTCCATTCATAAAAAAGCATTTAAAAGGGGAATCCTTGTGTCCTCTTCTTTTAGATTCATTGGATTTCTGCATCACCATTATTTTTTAGTGGGAGTATCACTAATATGAGCTCACTATGGCTGCTTTTCAATTTCACTTGGAGCACAGAATAGGTGACTGCTCTTTTAACTAATACAAAAGAAATTTGTGACTGCTACGTACACCTTCTTTTGTTTTATAAATTCATATTGAAGCCAATCATATAAACCATGCATGGTAGTAACTTGATAGTAACTTCCTAAATAGCCTAGAGATGTCAATTACTGAGTAAGTTCCATTAACTTTATTTATCAATTTTTTTTAAAATAATTATAAAAAGCTAAACCAACTAATGGGTTTGATTCAAACCATGCATGACTTGTCGTTGGTTGGAAACTTTTTTGGCTTGGAAGTTGGTTGATTAGTATCTTATTTCTCATATTATACTCGGTCATTTACTGGTGAAAAAAACGATGGGTAATCAAAGTCAAATAGGTTGTATTGTGGGCCTTGTTGATCCATTCTATACTTGGTGGTCTCGACATGCCCTCAGATTTGACCAAGTTGGTCTTGGGTGTGCCAGAGCTTTATTTTCCTATACGAATAAAAAAGGCTGTGCTGTGGGCCTTGTGTTCGTAAAAGCTTCTTGGGAGTCAGAGAACTAAATAGGTCATGGGCTGCGTTTGTAGATTGCTGAATGCTAAGCCCTGTGAAAGTCTGTGGGTCAGGCCCAAATTGCTATTGCTGGTAACCCATTAAACCCAACTAACCAGCCAGTCCAAATTAACCCAATACAAAAAAGTCCATGCCCATGCCAGCCCAAAATGATCCAACCCATTTTCAATTTTCTTGTCCAACCACATAAAATATAGTTGGATAAGGGATAAGGTTTTAGTACGACTTCATCCAATGAAATGAGAGGGGTCTCTGATGACCACAGCCTCTTAGAGGAGCATATCTGATTCTCTAATGTCATAATATCTGACTTCTTCACTCTCTGCTCTGCAACTCTTTGTTTAAAGTTTATTGTTTGCCTTGGAAACAAAGCAGAGACATGGCCACTGCTTCACCAATGGCCAGCCAGCTCAAGTCCAACTTCACCTCTCCAATCTCAAGAGCTTTGGTTGCACCCAAAGGCCTCTCTTCCTCTCCACTGAGGCTTTTGCCTTCTAAGAGACTTTCTTCCTTCACCATCAAAGCCGTCCAATCTGAAAAGGTACCTTTATAATTTCCCCTCTGTATATATGTGTAAGTATACATTTGTATACATATTCATGAATGCACATGTGTATGTTTGTGTGTATTTTAATATTTTTATGGTTTGTTGTTGCAGCCAACTTTCCAAGTGGTTCAGCCCATCAATGGCGACCCCTTCATTGGAAGCCTGGAGACTCCAGTAACATCAAGCCCATTGATTGCTTGGTACCTGTCCAACCTCCCAGCCTATAGGACAGCAGTGAGCCCACTTCTGAGGGGTGTTGAGGTGGGCCTGGCCCATGGGTTTCTCCTGGTGGGCCCATTTGTGAAGGCCGGCCCATTGAGGAACACACCCTATGCTGGGGGAGCTGGGTCCTTGGCTGCTGCTGGACTTGTTGTTATCTTGAGCCTTTGCTTGACAATATATGGAATTTCATCATTCAAGGAAGGAGAGCCATCCACAGCTCCCTCATTGACCTTAACTGGCCGAAAAAAGGAACCCGACCAGCTCCAAACGGCGGACGGATGGGCAAAATTCACCGGTGGCTTCTTCTTTGGAGGCATTTCAGGTGTCACTTGGGCCTTCTTCCTCCTCTATGTCCTAAACCTTCCTTACTACGTCAAGTAGATATTTGGTTCTGTCTTGCTTTTTGTTCAACCTGTAATTGACTGTAATGTATGCTATTGTTTGTGAAAATCATATGTCTTATGTTTACCACTTTGTTCAACTTAATTACCATTTTAGTTGCCTTCTAAGATAAAACAACAATTTATATGTATCTGAATGGCCCAATAATCAAGGAATATGATTCCCTGGAAGCCCCATTAATGTTGATCATTATTCATTACATTCAAATGTACATAAATTAATTGATGATGGTATCAAATCCCAAATATGTATATGTATATGTATATGAGATGCCATGTAATTACAAAGCAATATATATAGTCATCATTCGTCACTCATTACAGCATCAAAGCTTCAAAAAAACAGAATGGAAATGCACGTAGGGGGAGATGAAGAATCCTGACTTGGATTCGGCAATGATTTTTAGAGTCTTAAATATAATCACATCATTGATCATCACTTCTCAACCAATCTCTTTGGACAAATACTTAAGAAGAGGAGGCATTTACAAGAGGTACTACTGCATGATCTTGATGATGATCAGCTTGTGAAGGCATGGACGGTTCAAATTGTTGCCTCCAAGAAACAGGGGAAACAGAGAGCAAATCAGGAGATGTGAGATTGTCCCAACCCCTAATGGGGTCGGTTGTTGCAGAAGCGGCAGAAGCAGAACCATCCCAACCTATGTGTGTCACATGCTTCACATTTGTAGGACACCCGATTTCCATTTCCATTTCCAGTACTTCTTCCATTTCATCATCCTTGTCCGCTATATATCAAGGAAATGGGCACAAGAGTAAACATAGACAATAGATAACATTAAGCAAATGTTAACTAAACCACCCATCTGTTGAGTGTTGAGAGTGAGACTTACCAAATAATTGAGAGAAATTCTTGAAACCCTTGAAGAGCCTATGAATACCAGTACCTATGTTTGGTTTCGGAAGAGCCAGGGATCTAAATGAGTTCTTCATGCTTTCGCTTGATAAGCTATCTTCATCCTCTTCTACTTCTTTAGTTCCTTCAGAGAAATCATTAAAGAACAGATAAGCTATAGCTAATTAAAATTGAACGCTGCATGTGAGTTGTTTACTTGTTTGTGTGTGAATATGTGAGTGTGCGTGAGAGAAAGAGAGAGAGACTTATTGGAGATGGGTTGTTTGTATCTGATTTTGATCTTCTGGGCGGCTGTACACCAACAGCAACACTTGATTCAGAAACACAACCAATTGTGAAAGGAAGAAGAACAAGTCTTTCCATTCGTTCTCTCATTTTTCCATCAACAGCACAGGCGAGAGATGAAAGAAAGACCGAGATAAATGTGGAGAATAATAATTGGTGGTTGAGGAAATGCAACTTGGGAGTGGAAATGGTTTCTTATAATAGTATCCACTGGCTTTGTTATCAAGTTACAATAATTTTACGTATAAAAAAGTCAAGTTACATATGCAAGTCTGTTAGGTAGAGATGGAGAGAAGAAATTGACAAATTAATATTTGCAAAACTCCAAATGATGGGTATGTTTGGACGTGAAATTAACATTAATAAGGTTCGGTTGTGAAGTTTAACCTAATAACACCCCATTCCCAACCCACATATACTATATATGTACAAAATTGGAAACTTGTAGGATAAATTACTTTAATTTCATGTTCAAATCTCAACAGTGGGTTGGGTTCTCCTCTTCACTTACCTCTCTTATAGAATAAGCCACCAAATTCCCACGTCTCTTTTTATTCTATTTCCTTTTCTTTCCTTTTCTCTTTTTCTGTTTGTTTACTTAGTTTTGACTCTACCTTCCAAGTAGTGTACACGAAGCCATCTTTCTTGGTTACAATCAAATTCATGGCCAGGAAGACCAATTGGGGTTTTTCTTAGAAGCAGGGCAATATGATTGACTGCAAGACTAGAAAAACAGAGTCGTTGGGAAAGAATTGAACAAAGCTACGGTTCTGCCTAAAAAAGAAGAAGAAAGCTACCTACGGTTGTATTACCAACCTCAAATTAATGACCCTATAGGACTCAACAAATTCTGAGGTCGACTGGAGCTCCATTTGATAAGAGGCTCATTCAAAACGACACTGAGATTAGCAAACTCAATCTGAATCAATTAGACCTTCACCAATAATCTCCACAGGAGCAGCGACCATGCTTAAAATGATGGAATCTATGAATATCTCTCACAATTATTTCCCTATCTAAAAGCTGAGAAGTATGTTTAATAAAGTGATGGCAATCAGTACACACTCTAAGGTTCTTCATTATCCGAATTGGTACCCCAGAACTAGTACTTGTGCTAATGATGCCATAGGCAATTGCAAGTTTTTCACTGTGGTAACCGATAAGTACTTCTCCTTGTTCTTCTTCTACGTCCTGCATCACCAGTTTCGCATCTGATGAATACCCAATTTCCTTCAGTCTTCCAATCAGTTCATCCAAGTACGAATATATCTCTGTGGATTGTGGATGGGATCTATCTCCCACAATGAAAGCGTGGACTTGATTCTTCAGTTGGATCCAAGATTGACCAGGGACTTTGTTAATTCCTCTATGTTGCATCAAGCTCCTCATTTCAGCTGCTTCTTCCCATCTATGATTCACAGCACACATGTTGGACAACAAAACATAAGGTCCCTCATCCGATGGCTCAAGTTGACGTAGGGCTTTAGAAGCCCACTTTCCCAGCTCTAAATTTTTATGAAGTCGGCAAGAAGATAGAAATGACTTCCAAACTGAACTCAAGTGAGAGATACCATTTTCGTGAATGAACACTTTAATCTCATCCAAGTGACCTGCTCGACCATAAAGATCAACCATACAAGTGAAGTGTTCAGCTCCAGGCTTGATGCCATAAACTTCTTTCATCAAGCTGAAATATTTGCAGCCTTCTTCAACGAGCCCAGAGTGGCTGCATGCATTTAAAACCACCACAAAAGATACCTCATTCGGTTTAATTCGCACTTTTATCATGAGTTCGAAAAGTTGAATGGCCTCTCTCCCTTGCCCATGTAAAGCACATGCAGAAATCATTGAAGTCCACAGAACAACATTCGGATCAATAGTTTGATTAAAAATCAACCAAGCATCATTTAGGCTCCCACATTTAGCATACATATCAATATATGAGGAACCCAAGTGAACATCTAGTTTGTACCCAATCTTCTGAATGACAGCATGGATGTGTTGACTGAGAAGCAAAATCCCAACGGTAGCACATGCAGAAACAATACTTGTTACAGAAAATCTATCCACCATAATCTGTTCACGAACCATAGAACGAAAAGTTAGCAAAGCATATTCATACTCACCATTATGAACATATCCAGTAACCATTGAACTCCAAGACACGATTTCTGTCTTTGTCTCATCACAAGAGAAGTTAGAATTTGAAGTTCTCGAAGGCATGCTTTTGAATATCAGTGAAGCCTTTTCCATTTTCCCACATTTGCAATACATATCTATTAATGAAGTCCGAAGAAACCCATCATTTTGAATGCCAAACCTTACTAGACAGCCATGAATTTGTCTCCCTAGTTCCACAGAAAATAAGGATGAAGCCAAAACCAAAGCTACAGAGAAAGTTACTTCAACAAATGGAGGACCATTTTCCACCATCTCGTATAGTAGCTCCAATGCATATCTTCCGTACCCATTTCGCATTAGCCCATTTATGATTGTATTCCAACTAGCAACATCTTTGAAGGGCAATCTTCTGAACAAATGAAGAGCCTTCTCCATATCCCCAATATACATATATGCACCCATCATTATATTCCAAGAAACTGTGTCTCTCTGTTTCATCGTTTCAAATAACCTTTCTGCGTAATCAAAGGCGCCACATTTTACATAAACATCAAGCATAGAGTTCTCTAACACCGGATCCAAGTCAATCCCATTTCTTAATATCCATCCATGAATTCCTTTACCCATCCGAAAATTGCTTAAACTAGAACAACTCTTCAAAACGCTTGATAATGTAAATTGGTTGGGACAAACATCCTCATTTTGCATCTCTTTAAAAAGCTCCAACACCATTCTACACGATCCACTTCGAGCAAACCCCGATATAAGTATAGTCCATGACCGGACATCCCTATCAGGCACTTCACCAAACAACTTGTGTGCATCATGCAACCTCTTGGATTTCATATACAAGCTAATTACATAATTCCTCGCATTCAAATTTCGCAAAGAACCATTCTTGACCGATTTGGCATGAAGGGTATCAGCCAATGAATCATTTGGCAAATCACCTACTGTCCAAGATTGGTACCCACATTGTTGGAATCTTTGAAACTCAAATTGGTTGGTGGTTGTGATATAAGTAGCCCAGTAGATAAAATGGGTATGCTTTAAAATTAAATTAGAGGTTATGTATCTGGTGCTCGAACAAGACCATCTCATTTTACCATCTAATTTGGATGGGTTGATGAGTTCGACATGCAATTAGGTCAGCTTGGAGATGTGAAGCAGCAATTAAGTAACTTTTTCAGGGTCAACTCTTGGGTTTTGAGTCTTTGGTAGTCGGTAGGACTTGAAAGAGAGGAAAAGGCTTTGTGGTGAAAATTTTTAACTTCCAAGAAATCAATGAAAAGTATGATGTATTTCGGACAAGAATACAAGATACAATAATCAGATAATTTTGGGTACGTAGTTGGCTATCACGTATTTATTTAATAAGTTACAAATTAGATAAAAAAGTTAGGAATGTAGGTTTTTTACCAAACTATAGAACAAGCCCATACAAACTCAGTATAACGTTACTCATTCCACTTCGATTTCACCTCAAATTGTTGAGGATGAGGCACCTTTCATCTAATTGGATGCGTCATAACAAGGAACACCTCGCGTGGAAAAGAGAAGAATCAAGTCCGGAATTCACTTTTCTGAGATCAGTAAATTTTCTGTCGACTGTCCTATAATGTTAGCACCAGCCGATAAAATCAATTTTATTTTGTTCATGATAAGCATTAATTTGAATAACAGTTGGTTCTTGTATTAATGAGTCAAATCCTTAAAAAGAACAATGTGAGAGAGAGAGAGAGCTTATGGAAAATTTATGGAGCAATTAACCCAAAAATATTTCAGAGAAGAAACATTTTAATATTGAAAAAGAAAAGAAAAGCAAGAGGAAGCGGGGAGGGAGGCGTTGATATCTCTATAAGTATATACTAACATTTTACAAACGAATAAATTCTACTTCGTGAAGGTACCAATCAAAAAAACAAAACCGAATACACGAAGAGAAAAAGTGTAGAGCATTTAATGCTCATAAAGAATCAGGTTAGCCTAGGGTATGTTGACACTTATAGAGGAGGATAAAAATAGGAAGACAGAGAGAAGCATAGGAAGAGCAAGCCTCCAACTGTAGCAACTGTGCGTTGAGAGATTTTTGATGCCAACATGCTCCCTCCCACCACAGCCACAGAGGTGCAGATGGTATGTCCTAATGTCGCACCTATGGCAACTCCAACCGCATTTTTGTGGGTTGCCAGCTGCATCGTCAAAATAACCCTATGTTAAACACAAACCGAGAAAGCCTATACAGTATTGCAATTAGAATTACAATTTACAAAGCAACAAAAATTTCATCTCAGTTTTAGAGGCAAAGGTCTTCACAAACATAAAATGTACTATGACAAAGGGGCAGGGAGGAATATTTTCTCTTACAGCTATTGTCGCTATTTGGCTACGATCTCCCCACTCAGCTAAAAATGTTAGAATGAATGCCTGCATAAAATCAAGCATGGTATATCAGTTATGAAGGTTATCAAAAGACAATGACAGCTAAAGGTCTCAGTTGTATGAGTTTAATTCTCAATATGGCTAGCTATAGAGTCACATGGATCATATGTGCTACAAGTAAAGGTCTGAGCTAAATCAATAATTAATAAAAGAAAAGAAACAAAATCATTAAATTAGGTACCAATGCAACAATCATACCTCCAAAAAGATTGGTGTACAAAATCTGGAAAAGAAACGGCGGAAGGATGTCTTCCCCTGTCCAGACTCAAGTTTCTCTTCTACCTGGATATATTGAGTGTCAGGCAAATTTAGACAGTGAAAACACCAAATTTACTAGTATAGATTAAAATTCAATTTCTAAGCTCATATATTCCATGCACACTATATCATACAAAAAGTGATCAGATACCATGAATAATGCACACAGTCAATTTAGAACAAATAAGAATTCTAAGAGATGAATCCTACTTCTCCTAAACTCCAAGTACTTTCACATCCTCAGCGGGAAAAACACAAGGCGAAGGAGAATTTTTATATCTGTAACCTCCATGGTTAATCTAACAAAAACCAGTGACACTAATAAGTTTCACAAATAGAGACCAATTTACCCAATTTCATCAGCCTCCTTAATCAGTTACAAGGTTGAGGAAAACTTCTTTTGCAACTTACAACATTATAGACTCAATTGTTTTTAGAGGTTTTTGAAGATATCCTTCATAATATATGAGGGAGGTCCATTTGATTATAAAGCTTAATGATATGATAGATAATGAAAGATCTCATGCCAGATGTGCATTCAAAAGCATCAGTTCTCAACAGATTTCTATCTGGCACTAACCTTTATATTACTTTTTACATACAAAAATTAACAATTAGGATCCAAAAACTGGATAATTACTAATGCAGGTACTCCATTTGTGTATCTAGAGATCATAAATAAATGCAAATCAGTTAAAAGGCAAATAACGTGCAAACATATCCTACACAAATCAGAAACTGGACTGACTATAAAAGAACATACTTCTTCTATTTCTTTCTTCTGAGAAGATTTTGGATCTGATCTCCAAGCAATGTAAAGTAGCCGCATTCCAAAGAATGCATAAAGGACTGCAAAGAAAACAGAATTACAATGCTTCAGTTCCTCATTAATCAATCACACAAGCATTTAGGACCAATTCTGATTTTCAATGGGTTTTGTTAACCTTAAATTTAAATGAGAAGAACATGTTCAAAGAAGGCAACAAAATTATTCAAACAAGACCAGGCATATATTGACGTGTTGAGAGAGAGAGTGAGAGAGAGAACTAAAATAAGATCCTGCATGTATAGTCCCAAAAGAAGTTATGAAAATCTAAGTCTCAAAAGATTTCTTAGAGGCTAAGTAAGAAAAAGAATGAGCATCTTTACCTGTTGCTGCACTATTTGTATGCTTCCTCGATATCAAATTTGGCACAATCCGACCAAGTCCAGTGGAAAGTACCTAATTAACAAGTGCAACAACTTAAATGTTGATTACTAAAGATAAGAAATAGAACTTTGCAGTTTCAGAAACCATTCTGTTACAACACCATGCAAACACATTGCACATTAGAGCCACATAAAGAGTGCAGGGATGTTAAAGGAAAAAAGTTATGATACTTATTGCCACAATAGAGACAGAAACTTAGATAACTTACTGTCATTACAACCAAGGCAGAGAGTGCACCAGATAGGACTATTGACCGAGGATGACGCATTGCCATAAGAGCTGCTATTATAAATGTTTCATCTCCAATCTAGTAGCATTTCGTCAGTTAGAAGAAAATTGGTTTAAAATATAGCTCTGTCTGGAAAACAGATAGAGTCAAAACCTATCAAAAACAAGTACCACTATACAAACTTAAAAACTTTTTTCTACACATGACTTGATTCCCAAATTTCAATCGTCATTCTTTCTATATGGGATTACTAATTACTAACCAAACACATATGTGAGAACTCTCGTAAATCCACCATAAGTTGCAGAGTAAAGTTAGCGTAAATAGTACGAGAAATTTTGTAAACAAACCTCACTGACTAGTATCATTGAAAAGCTTGCAATAAAAGCATCAAAAATTCCAAGACCAGACTCCACGTTGAGACCAAGAACAATTGAGTCGCCCGCATTCTTGTCTCCAAGAGCATTGACTTCAAGGATGCCTAAATTAATCTGTACAAAGAAATTAATATATGTAAATATTAAAACAAAAAAATCCAAAGAGCACACTACTGAACCTTATATTTACAGTTATAAAGGCTACAAAACTCCAATCAAAATACCCACCCAAAAGTATCAAACTGTAAACCAAACCAATCAAATTCAGACCTAGAAAGCCCTACTCCAAAATATTGTTCCTAAATTTCTGAAGCATGAAACCATATATCAAATCAAAGAATAAACCTATATTATATAAATTGTATTGAATGTTATACAAGTTGCTCACTCCCAATTTAAGCACTTCATGAAACATCAAACTGTAACTTGTAACCGAACCAACATTGAATTCAGTTCAACTACATTTCCGTTCATTTCAACACTCAATTCCCACAAAATATCTACATAATTGCTCACAATAAGATAGTAGAAATATGATGCATCAGAGAGTGATAATTGCTCACGATCACAATCATTGGCACACACCAAACCAACAAAATCACATCAGATTCAAAAGCTTTCTCTTCCTTTCTCAGCAATCAAACAGATTGTAAACTGAGATAGATAGATATACATTATATATATATGCACGTATAGAGAGAGAGAGTGAGTGAGCTGATTCTCAAACCTTGCTACGACGGCCCAGATCTTTGGATCCACCGGACTCCCCCCTCTCAGTTTCACCCGCAGTCTCCTAAATTGACACAATAACTGTATATAAGAATATATATATATATTTATACATAATATGCATACAGAGAGAGATACCTGAGCAGAGACGGTGAAGACGAGTAGCAAAAGGAGGGGGAGAGAGAGTGTAATTGTACTAAGATTTGAGCGATAACTCATGACTACAGGAATTAGAACGACTGCAATTCTGATTGGTAAAGATGGAATCAGGAAGAAAATTTTTGGGGGATTTTGTCGGGAAAGTGGATCTGAATCCTAAAACACAAAGCAGGTCTCTAAAAACAGAGTCTGCCCCTTTACTTACTGAGATCCTACGTAAAGCCTGCTTATGGAGATTGCTGAGATCTGAGAAAGAGAGACAGAGAGATCTTGCCAATAGCGAAGATCTCTAGACGCTCGAGTATGAACGGTTCACATCTAAAAATGGTGGAGAGGGAAATGTTTGACCAAGGTCAACAACTACAGTGAAAGTGAAACCCAACCCAACCAACAGCAAAATCAAAATGGGTAATTCTAAACATACCCAACAATTTTCTTTTCTCACCCAACATATATTTTGCACATGAATAGACTATTTTATCCCACTATGAAATGACTATTAAGGACAATGAATTAAAAAAAAAAACCCATACCCAATCTCCAAAATCTCACCCCGTGCACCTCCCCACCCCCTCTTTCTTCCTTCCCCATCTCTCCACCATGCCAAGCTCGCACAGCCAAGAAGTCCCTAACGCCTGACCACGCCACCATGCCAAAACTGGTGGGTTTGTTCGGCAGGGGTGGTGCAGCGAAGAGGTGGGTTCTGTCCTATTCATTGAACCTGCAATTTTTTTTTTTAGTTGGTTGCTGTTTGGAGGGGAGAAGAGAGGGAAGGTGGTGCTACGGGAGAAGAGAGAGAGGAGGGTGGTTCTGCAGGGAGGAGAAAGGAGGGTCAATGCTGCAGGGAGAAGAGAGAGAGGAGGGTGGTGATGTAGGGAGGAAAGAGAGGGGGAGGTGGGGCTGCAGGGAGGAGAGAAAGGGACTGGATTTGGGTATGGGAATCAGTTGGGTAAGGAAAGAGAAGGGTATGATAGTAATTGAGTTGGGTAAAATGAGAAAATGTTAAGTTAGGAAAAGTGATGGTTGGGTAAATTAAGAAGTTGGGTAAAAAAAGAAATTTGTTGGGTATGTTTAAAAATTCCCAATCAAAATAATTATTCAAATGCGTCAAATAATCACTTTCTTAATCATTTTTCATTAAATTCATTCTACAAAAGAAAAAATCACATTTTTTGTTGTATTTCTCTTCCACTGTCCTAAATTCCTCATGTTAATTATGTTACCGTGCGGCGTGCCAAAAAATTGTAATTAGTTTTAGAGTTGATGTTTAAATTAGAGAATTCAATGTACGAGTCTAGTCTAAATTTATAATCTAAGTATCAATAATCTAAAGGTTTCGCTTGGGATCTCGGGATCAAAACTCATGGAGCAAGCTCAAAAATATGATATAGGGCTCAAAGCAAGTGTTATGGACTTCAAGTTCTAGGGTCGGCTAAATTTATCAAAACAAAATGAATATTCCTCGCTTATAATTGAGAATGCTTGTTCCATAATTAAAAAATCATAATATGTGTGATAATCAAACAATCAAAATAAATATGCATCTCTTAAGAATAATCGCTACATTTCAATGATTATTTGTGTACCAAACAATCACCTCATTGAAAATGACTATATTAAAGTTGCATACAAAACATGCACTTGTTTACGTTTAAAATAATCATATTTTGAACGGTTTAATGAAGTCACGAAGGGAGTTAGGACATAAAACACATGACCCTTGTGAGCAAAATATATGATTTACTACCCACTCATAGTGGGTGGTGTGCCTACTAACACATGGGCAGGGCATGCTTAATCCACTTGGTTTAACTTTAATGCCATTAATTACAAATCCACACGACGACTACTATTGCATGAGTCAATAATATAGTATCATTTTTTTGGTGACGTAAATATTTAATATTGTTAAAACATGCAACATTATATATGAATCCAAAATACAACCGGCTCAAGCAAATTGGTTGTTAAAATGATATAAGTTTTCTTAAATTTGAGACTACAAATAATACATATGGTTGTTCGACATTCAAAGAATGATGAAACCATTTGAGCGAATCAGGCAGCGTCCACAACCAACCAACCAACCAACCAAAATCCTAGAAGCTCCAAAACATACACACTCAGACACAAACTTATACAACAAGTGATTGCATACAAACGACAAATGGAAGCCCTCCACATGTAGACCCTCTAATCCTCTTGTTTTGTCTCTCTGAAAATGCCCACAAAAACCAAAAGGTGCGAAAGGGAGGCCAGTGAGGGCCCGGCTCGGCCCGGCTCGGTCTGGCCCAGCCCAACCCAATCAAGACAATGCGTGCGAGCTTCTGGCGCCTTTAAATTATCATAGCAAGACCCCCGGTTCAAACGGCCTCTAACCAACGGGTTCCTCGTGTTGCCACCAAATTTTTTGATAATTTCCCTCCAACTTTTACTACTCCCAATCCCATACCAAATCGGTATACAAGTGGCCGTATTTTCTTTTTTTCTTGAATGTATAGATTAATAACACGAATTTAAATATAGAAATTCCCAGTACCAAATTGAAGTAAAAAACAAATCAGAACAACATCTAAAAAGCAATTAACTCCATTGTATGCGTAAGGCAAGAAAAATGGACATCTTGCTTTGCTGCCCTGGCAGCTAGATTTGGTAGTTGAAGACCTAACCAATATAGTACATAAAGCTACCCTCTTTTCCAACCTTGATAAAATAAAATATAACAACCCTTTTTCAACTTTGATTATTTCACCTTTATTATTCTTATATTTTTTTATATTTTACATAAGAGATAATTAGTGTAAGATGCATAAAATGTATTCTATTTACTCTTTAATACGCCTATACTTCAACATTAATAATAAGGTATAGAATTTTAATAATAAGGTAATAGAGTTTATTAGGTTGACATGTGTTCTTTTTTCAATTAATGTCATTTACTTTTTTGCCCTCCTTTAATCTTTCAATTTCTTTCGTTATTTTCTTTTCCTTTGGCTGTGTTTATATCCCTTCCATCTAAGCTTCGCCTTCTCTCTAATTTTTTTCCTTCTCTCTGCGTCTATATTCAGATAAGAGAAACAAACACACAAAAGAAATAAGGCAGCAAGCTAGCTTTAGCCTACAACTAGCAAGCTTCCTTTGAAAGCTTTCCAAGAGCAGGTGACGTGGCCAAATAAAGGCCACCCAAACCAATTAATGAAATCTGGTTCAACATCATGTGAAAGGCCCAACATTCACAACCATAAATTTTTTCATATTGTGCAAGAAGGAATGCATGCAGCTCATGATCATAAGTTTTTTTAATTTTGTTTTTTGTTTTTCTTTTTTGAGGTCCAATTCCACATTGATCTTATGGAATTCAATTTTTGTTTATGATAATGAGGTTGCGATTCAATGTTGTTCTTCTTAAAATCAGTTTTAAATTCACTTCCAAAACTATAATTCAGTTTCAGTTTCAAAATTAAACTGAAACTGTAATTCAGTTTCAGTTCTAAAATTATAATTCAATTTTAGTTTCAAAATCAAATTGAAACTCCAGTTTCAGTTCTAAAATTATAATTCAGTTTTAGTTTCAAAATCAAACTGAAACTGTAGTTTCAATTTTAGTTCTGAAATTACTGTAATTCAACTGAAACTATTGTAATTCAGTTTTAGTTTTAGTTCAGAAATTGTAATTCAGTCTCAGTTTCAGTTCTGAAACTGTAATTAAATTTTAGATTTATTTTTGAATTATTAGTTTCACTTTCACTTTCACTTTTCATACCAATATAATCAATAAGCATCCACCCATTGGGTTGTTTTAATTTTTTCCTTGTCCTTTTCTGTCTTTTTCTTAATGGCTGGATGGTGATTATTTAGAAAGTGTCCGCAAGTTACTTTTTAGGTGAGTGATTATTATATTTAGCTCATTAGTTACTTTTAATTAATATTTTCAATGGTTAGTACCTTATTATTAGATCACTCTTTATATAATTGTTAGGAAATAATAAAGATTTATGAATGCCATTTGGTTTCTTAATTTTCTTGAGATATCACTATAATTGACCAGATATCATCGAATTTTAGAGATGAAAACTCAATTATAGGAGAATTTATTCTTAAGATAGTAAATGAAACTTATGATGTTTAAAAAGAGGAACAACAATAATCTAAGTTTTCATATTGGGCCAATTACAAATAAATTAATAAAATATTTCACAATTACATTTTAATTAATACAATTTTTCATGATTTCATTTTAGTCCCTATTGATCAAAATAAAAATTTACATTGATTATTATGTAATATTGAAAAATTTTATTAATTTAAATGTAATTTGGCATTTCATATAATGGTAAGTAGTTTATCTTTACTATTACAAAGTTATGAGAGAAATTTGATGTTACAAGTTTCTATAAATTATAATTTGTCAAAAATAGATCAAATAAGTAAATAAAATTAACCTAATAAAATAAGGGTATAAATGTAATATTCAACCATAAAAAAAAAAAACAAAANAAAAAAACAAAAACACTCCACTTCCTTATTAGGTGAAGAGAAATTAATAATTAAAAATAGTTTTCACATTTGTTTTAAAATTAATAGTTAAAAATAAATAATATTAAATAATTATAATAAATTATAATTAGATGCTCCATTGACACGTGTGTTAGCATGTGTAAAATGCTAGTCAGAAGAATTAGAAGCCTATAGCAAATAGCACTC
>QANT01005775.1:0-16503 GCA_003254885.1 Purshia tridentata | reverse complement strand
GGGGGTGGGAGGGGGAGAGGAGAACAAATACCAATTTCATTTCTCCAATCAGCACAATCAACCATTTTCTGCCATTCATTTCAACTACTGGTGTAGAACATTTTTTTTATCTACAGCATATTGTCAGTAGCAACTCATTTTGCATAGTAAAAAAGAAAGATTTTCAGTTATTGTAAATCTAAAAATTGGAATAAATTAAAACCTATCACTGGCAAGATCTGTTGCTCCATTTGGTATGTGGGGTAGGCCCGTGGTTCAGATGAGTTGACTTTCAAATAATTGAAAATATAAAATAGTAAGAAGCATTTTAGCTAACTTTCTTTTTGAAAAAAATTATTTTGCAGAGAGTGGCATGGACTGTGGCTGCTTTGGTGATGGTGATCAATGGTTACCTGTTGCTGGATTTCTTCATATCTGAAGTTAATGGACTGTTGTTTGGTCTTGCAGTGTGCAGTGGCACGGCTGTATATGTAGCATTTATTATATATCTTGTGTCACGTAGTGGTGCCCTTCCTTCTACATTTTTGAGTTCACTGTCCAAGAGATTTGCTGACACAGGTAATTGAATCAACAAATCCATGTAATTTCAAGAAACTCTGAATATCAGAATTATACTGCTGTGGACCAAAGCAAGCCAGTTGGGCACGAGGGTCTTTGATCTGCTCTTTCATGAGTGAAGCATTCTTTCGACATAACTGTCTCTAACCTGGGTGCATACGTTAAAGTGAGTATACAAATTTAGACAAGTGAAAGCATTTGCTTTTTAACTGCACGCATTTGCATTATGGAGCCACACAGAATTATGATACATGGTTTATTCTTTTCTCCATTTTAGAGGTGAGGGACAAAGCATGGTTGCAACATGCAAATGAATTACTGTACTGTAAAAGATGTAGTTTGCCCCCTTCAAATTTTAGAAAATTAGAATAAATTGATTTGTTATTCTTGAAATAACAGTTTTATCATGTACCATAGTGAAATTGGTAAATGTTTACTCCTCTGAAAGGATCTGTTAATACAAAAAGAGGAAGTGAAGCTTGCAGAACTGTTTTGTTATGGCCTTTTATTTTTCTTATTTTCAAATAATCTTTGTAGTTACTATTTATGGATCCTTTTTCTTGGCATCCTTGTATTCTGGTATTGCTAACTTAATGATTTATTTTATTTAAAGTTAAATTTCGTTAAGTTTCTTCAGTTTCATTAGTCACTGTCTGTAAAGATTGATGCAGAACATGAGACCCAGTCATTGATAATTTGAGTAGCCAGATCAGCCTACAAAGACAAGGAACTTGATTGAATGAAGGGATAGAATATCCTCACCAAGTACTTTGCAACAGTTGTTTCACTTGGTTGGACTTGGACCCACAAACGGTATTTTGTTTGTACAAATTATAATTAACTCAAGAGAAACCCATTGTTTTGGTGTCTAATCATAATATAACCAGAGATAGAATGAAACTGGACCTTTAAAAGATTCACTAATCAAAAACCTCCAATATAGGGACATTCCATTTGATCAAATCAATTTAATTATTTTCTTAACCATTGGGAAATATCTTACAGGTCCAGTGTCTCACAAAGGGACAAGTGAGGACGTAGGACACATGAAACTAGGAAGAGACCCAGGTCAAAATAAAAAGGAAAGGACCCAGGTAAAAAAGGAAAAGGACCAAAAGCATTGGAAAGAAAGAAACATTTCCCTTCGACTTTGTTTAGATGAAGTAATTAATTACCTATTTAAGAAATGACAATTGTTAATGTTCTTGTTTGGTATGACAATATAAAATTCTTGGAATATTGTATGAAAATATAATTTGAAATTTGGGGCCATAATTTTAAATTTCACTCAAATATGTGTTATATAACTTATATTTAAAAATTACCATAGAATGAGATTGTGAGAGAAATGTGACCACCTTTGCCCCTACTACCACCGCCCCATAACCACTATACTCACCACCATGGTTGCCACTACCACCGTTAATGTTGTCGTCACCACCTTGCGATCATCATCATTGCCAACAATCATATTTCACCATTTCCACCACTATAAAAGTCACTAGAACCATTACTATCTGTCGCCTTCAACTTGCTCCCACCATCACGACACCCCTCACCTCGCTCCCTCTACTACACGACTATTAGGAAGAACAAAATTTACAAAATTAAAACTATAAAGACTAATATAGAATTTGGCACAAATTACAAGGACTAAAACATAACTGCGCCTAAAATTATTGATAGTTTAAAACTTCTCATGTAAATCGACAGTCAAAAAAATAATAGAATAAAATTTATATGAATAAAATTATTTAGACCATCTTAACTATAGGACCCACATGTGGATCTCAAATTCTCATTCGATAAAGACCGTCAATTCAATATTGGTCAACGAGGGCCCATTCTTTTAGGTGACAGGCATACGCCGCGTACACACGAATGCCATTTCTTTTCTTCTCGCTTTTGTCGCATGCAAAGTTTCCATAAATTGCATGCAAAACTCAAAGCCCCCTCTCTGTCCTTAGTCTAACTACCCATCTAAGACTTTCTCAGTCAAGTCATTTCCAATCACATTCAAAGTCTTCCAAATAAATAAATTCCTCAAATTTACACCAAAAAATAAATTTCTTCATCGATATAAAAATTAAAACCTCAGTCTCTCAGTCTCTCTAGAGCTCAAAACCCAATTATATATAGCTCCTCTCGCACATTCACAGTATCCGTTGCTCTTCGCTGTTGAGCAAGAATGGAGGGTTTACGATATTTTCCAGACACGAGGACGTCGCTTCGGATTCCACAATCTCCATTGCCGGAACCTCATGCTCGAAGCTCCTTTCATTACCCTTTTGGAGAATCTCATTTTGATCAAACTCTAGAAGCTGCTTTTTCACTCCTCAATGTCTCGGACGGTAATGGTTCAGCGCTGAAATACCCATCCAACTGTCATGGGCTTGGTGGCGATGATTTGCTGCCATTTTCTTATCTGCCAAGCAACGACGAGTCGCAGAGTCTCAATGGGGTTCTTTGGCATATGGGTCTGCAAGATTGCTGGGTTGACTCTAATCCTGACGGCTCGGATGGCTTTCTATCTAATTTGTATAAGCCTCTGAATTGCTTGTCTGTGGCTGATTTGCGTGGGAGGATAGCTGCTTTGGCCAAGGACCAAAATGGTTGTCGTTTTTTGCAAAAAGCAATGGAGGGTATGCCAAATGAAAAGTCAATTGATATAATATTCTTGGAGGTTATAGAACATGTGGCCCTTTTGATGCTTGACCCTTATGGGAATTATGTTATTCAGAAGCTTGTGGAAGTGTGCAGTGAGGAGCAGAGGACCCAAATTCTTTTAATGTTGACTAAGAATGATTTTCAGCTCATTAGTATTTGCCTCGACACTCGTGGGTATGGTCGGTTTCTTACTGTTGTTTGTATATATGTCAAGAAATAGAATTGTTCTCCGATTGCTGATCAAATATTGTTGGTACTAGTCGTTTAATGGCTAATAATATTGTCTTTCTTGTGGCAGGACTCGTTCTGTTCAGAAATTGTTAAAGAATGTTACCACCAAACAGCAAATCTCTCTGATTATGAGAGCTCTAAGCCCTGGTGCTATTGCATTGAGTAAGAGCAGTAATGGTCAACATGTCATCCAGCATTGCTTAAAACATTTCTCTGCTGAAGACAATAAGGTAATTTTCTGTCTTTTTTTGGGGTTTTGCAATTAGACTGTATTTTGTTACATTACTCTTACATGTTGCATTTTGAGTTGATTGTTTTGATAATTCTGTTAATGTCATTTTCATTATCAGTTATACTTTGTAACAGTTACTTCCTTAGTTCCTTGTATAGGGCATGCTTGCAAATGATTGTGTATCTTCATGCTTGTTACCCAGGTCCGCACTCATTCAGATTAAGCACTTGAATTTAATTGCTGAAGTTGTCACTAACTTTCTCTGTTGATAGTGTAACACATTGTGAATTCTCTTGTAGTGGTTATTGTTTGTATATCTGTTGACTTGGAAATTGATTGAAGTCTTTTGATTATACAAACATGAATCTTGGCAAGGAATTGCGTAAGCATTTCCAGTTCATATATCACTATTATGCCATATGTTAAGTTTAATGAAAAGCTGCTATATGCTCTACATGTGTATGTTTTATTGTTGTTCTGACAGCTCTAGGAGGCTCTATAATTCGTGCAATATGCAAATGATCTTAATCGGCTATTGTACCATGTCCTGTTGATCAGTGTGTCTTGTCTTTGTAGTCGTACAGGTAAACTATGGATAAAATAGATTGGAGATTTTTTTGTAGTCATTGTTGTTTATTATTAGTTATTTTTTAATTATATAAAGGGTATACATTCTAGTCATTGTTGGAATTTATTTTTCACTGCAAACAGGAGTAGTTTGGAACCTGACTTCCATCCTAATAGAACAATCAAACTTTTATGCTTATTCTTTCTAAAGTTTTCTATAAAGCATGTGGATTTTAATTTCCAAGAATCTTATAATGAACTTTTTTTTTTTGTGGTAACAAATGGGGAACAAGCCCAAACACAAAGAACCTACACTACATTACGAAAATGAAGAACACCAATAATGAACTATTCCAATTGGAAGTTATTTTGATTATTCGCATTGTCTTTTCAATTTTCACATTTATTCTCTCGTCAATGGTCTTCATCTAGAAGATCTGGACAAAAACATAAGGTGCTCCGCATCATACTTTCTGACGTTTAAACAGAAATAGTGTACCTTTAGTTGGTTTGACTTGTAACTTGTAAGTAATAATTGACTGACATCAAATTCAGAAATGCTTCATTATAAAAATTTCAATGGAACCACTAGCTTTATGATTTGTAAGTTCTACTGTCTTTGTAATTTAAAATATCCTCTATGTTGCTACATCATTTAGGTTTGGTAGTCAACAAATTAAGACCAATCTTTCTATGTTGCTACATCATTTTAGAAACTTTTTGTAACTAGTTCTTGAATCCACTTTCCCTTAATACAATGTATTCGTTCTTGATGTTATGACTGAACTTTCATTGGCAGTATCTTCTGAATGTGGTAGCTGACAATTGTTTTGGAATTGCAAAGGATAAAAACGGTTGTTGTGTGCTACAGCAGTGTGTTGAATACTCTCATGGAGAAACCAGAGATCTTCTCATTGCTGAGATAATAGCAAAAGCATTAGTCCTATCAGTAGATCGTTATGGGTTTGTTCCTATGTAACCTTATCCATACTTTTCTTGCATCTTGGTCATGATTTTTACTCAATGTTGTTTTTTATTTTTCCTTATACCCTAGCAACTATGTGGTGCAACATTTACTGGGATTGAGGAAACCACAAATCACCGCAAATCTTCACAGACAGCTTGAAGGGAGTTATATGTCTCTCTCCTGCAATAAGTATGGTAGTAATGTTGTGGAGAAGTGCTTGTTAGAGTCAGGAGAGGAACAGTCTATGCAAATCATTTTAGAGTTGCTTAAAAGTCCAAGCATTCCCATGCTTCTTTTGCATCCGTTCGGAAACTATGTCATCCAGACGGCATTGTCGGTTTCTAAGGTTAGATATTCAGGGACCTCTATAATAATGAAAAAGTTGGTTAGATACGCTTGAGTTATAAAACTCCCTAAACCATTGAGATGCTTAGGATGAATAGTCTCTGAGTTTGAATCTTTAACTAACCAATTTGATCATCTGATAATTGTATATATGTGTTGATCTATTCGGATGTTTTCACTTGCCCATATTGTTCAAATTACTTGAAATCGTGATTACCTAAGCACTGTCTCTAGACTTTGGGGGTATATGGTCACCAAGTGAATGCAACGTTGTTATACATATATAGGTGGTTTCAACAAAGTAGTGTTTGGTGAAAATTTAATACGATAATAAGCTTTTCTATTGTTTTAAGTTATCATCTATAACATTTTGATGTTGTAAGTGGCTGAAGATTAAAATATTGAACAGCCTCTGCAGCTGTGAAATCATCTTTTGACATGTCCTCTTTGTCTCTTAAGCGTGGATTTCGAGTAAGCTCTAATGGTTTGGTTTTGATTTTTCATTTATTGCACAAGAGCAGGGTATCATCCATCAAATTCTGCTAAGTCTTGTTGAATTAAACTCCCCAATCATGCGCAACAATTATTATGGGAAAAAGGTACTAGATTGGCGTTACAGGAACTTGCAACATTGACAGACATGTCCAAATACAAGGTATTTTGTTGTTTCTGTTTTTCTTTCCCATTTGAAATTTGGATGATTTGGTTTACTCACTGTTCTATTTTGCCAGTACTTTGTAGGGTTTCCTCCCCTCTACTTTTCATGTCACTTTCTAGGGATGGAGGATTTCTGTAATGAACCAAGTAGATAATCTGCAGTTGAACTAGATTCATAATACTTTTTGTATGTGCTAGTGAGCAAAAGTGTATGTACTAGATTCATACTCAGTGTTACATTAACCAGAAAGGCAATAACTATTTGAAATTGTTTCTGAATCATCTTCTCTGCTGTAATTTTGTTTCTTCTTAAGTATGCTAAAAGCTAAATGCAATTTTTTAGCATTAAGGGAGGTTTTCATTCACAAATTCTAAATAGAATATTCAGTAAGGTTTAACTTTGAAATTTTGTTTGCCCTTTGGTGAATAATTGTTGAATATATATTTTTTCCTTTATGTTTGATCAAGAGTCAACTCTACATAAGGGCTGGAAAAGGCTTTTCTGTCTTCTCCTAAGAAAATATTTTCTAACAGAAACTATAAAATTATTCTTCATTTCTATAAACTAATACAATCCTTAAGTCCCCAAAAACATATGTTTTTCCCTTTAAAGGAAGCATAATTAATTTCTAAAAACTAGCAAAAAAATAGAAGATATTGAACTAAAATTGTTTTCTGCCATAATTATAATATTTTTTATTTACTGATCATCTAAAAGCTTAAAAGAAAGTCTATTAATTTTGATATTCGACAAAGGTGAGCATATAACAATAATTATATATGCTTTTTAAAAGACTTTTGTAATTTTAAAAATTATGTAGTATTAAAAATTCTATAAAAGTCTTACGTATTCAAGTAAGAATTTTTAAAAATTTATAAACATCATGTTATATTTAATTAAAACTTTTAATAGTCCGTAAAAATATATATTTAAATTGTCATTGATTTTTATAAAATTATTTAATAATGAAATTAAAAAAAAATTTATGTGTATTTTAAAAAGGTTAATTGACTTTAAATATTAAATTTTAATAATTTTTTAGTTTAGATGTCAAATTTTAATAATATTTTAGATTAGGTATCAGTTGAAAAGTTAAACATAATAATATAGTAAAGGACACTATAATTCACAAGTATTACATCACATCCCACTACAATAAATATATATATATATATATTACATCCATATTATTACATTAATTTATACTATATTGTATTAAAAATATAAAAAATTAATCCAATCACATCTTAACTGTGACTGTCTTACAATTTAGTTGTGATTGTCTTGGTAAGTTGAAAATAACAACTTCCACCACTATTCTAAGTATTATTTTGAGTGAAAGTATTGTTTTGACTTTTATTTATACTATATTGTAATACAATTTTTCTTTAAAAAAAATTTCAATTCAGTCACTTGTGACTGTATCACAATTTAGCTGTGACTGTTATTCAGTCACAACTAAATTTGAAGTTGAGTATCATACAGTCACAACTAAAACTAAAATTAAGACTATATTAACTAATTTCCAAGACAATATAAAAGTATCAAGGATAATTTTGTCTAAATTTTATAAATTTTATCTAAAACCCATCATATGTGAGCTAAAAGGACAATAGAAGGACAAATTTGTCAAACAACTAAAGCTCAAAACAAATAAGCTATAAATTTGTGACCTATTCTAAAAATCAAGTTTATTGATTAGTAGTTAAACTTAAAAATTATGAGTAAAACTGATTTTCTAAAAAAGTATTGAAACTAGTTATTTAATCCTAAATTTCTAATTTTAAAATTATTAAAAATCTGACCTCTTAATTTTTTATAAAAGTTTATATAAATTTATATACAACTATTTTTTTCTCACTCTTCCTGTTTAAGTCATTCAACCATTGACTTGACGTGTCGCTTTCGCATTAGCTAGTTTTAGCGCCATTTAATCCGATAGCCGCAAATTCGATGCGCGAAAGGCCGAAACTCGAAAACTATATAAACGTCCAAAAAAAAAAAAAAAACTCATTTTTCGCGGAAATTCATTCAATCGTGGGAGCACTGCACAGAGGACTTTTCTCAGGTCCTCTGCGGAGTCGCGGACTTCAAACCTCACCACCACCTCCTCCTCAGCGTAGTAGGTACCCATGGCTCGGACCTTGGTCTTTCTCATTTACTCCATCGCATTCAATCTCTGTGGCGCGTTTGCTTCAGCCTCCGACGATCACCGCCGTCCGATGATCCTTCCTCTCCATCTCTCATCCCCCAACGCTCCGCACCACCGGCGAGCCTTCGACGGCCGGAGTCTCCAGAGATCGGACCCAAACGCTCGCATGAGACTCTACGACGACCTCCTTGCCAACGGGTTTTAGTTTTACTCTTCCCCAGCTCTCCCTAATTTTCCAGCTTTGATGTTTCGAATTGTACTTAATGGAAGGTTCTGGAACTTGGAATTTGAAACAGGTACTACACGACGCGGCTGTGGATTGGGACACCGCCTCAGAAATTCGCGCTGATTGTGGATACGGGAAGTACAGTGACTTATGTGCCTTGCTCCGACTGTGAACAGTGCGGTACGCATCAGGTTTGGCTTTGTTTCCATGCTTAATTATACAGTTATACGCCTAAAGTTTGTTCAGTGAGCTTTTACTTGTTTATCATTTTTTTTTTTTCCAATTTTATGTCCAGCTAGTTTTTGCAAGTACCTTCGGAATTAGTATATTTACATCGAGGAATTCGTCGATAAGTGAGCCGATGCTCGATAAAAGCTCAATTATTGTCTACCGTACTTAGTTAAAATTCTGTATCATGTTTTGGTTGCTTCTTAAGGACAAGAAGGTAGGGACTAAAAGAATTCGAAATCAAATTCACTAGTTCTGCTGCTGTTTGGTAATAGTTTCATTAAAAACAAATTATAGAACAAAGGAAACCTGTTTTGGTTATATATGGGGAAGAAAAAACTTAAAGCATAAAACCGGTTTGTATGAAAAATAAAATTCTACCAATCGGGTTATTTGTTCTTTCTTTGTTTGAAGCTGCAAAAATCCTGTTTTTCTTCTTCTTTTATCAATCGTTCGACCATCAAATGGTGGAGGGTTCATTCGACTTGTGTGTAAAGGTTCTAACCTTTTTCATTTCAGATTCTCTTTATATCTTGACGTTATTAGTAGTAGCTCATCTGTCTGGGAGCTAAACCATTGTTCTTATGCAGGACCCTAGGTTCCAACCTGATAAATCCAGCACGTACCAACCTGTAAAGTGCAATATTAATTGTAATTGTGATGAGAAAGGAGCTCAGTGCACTTATGAGCGGCGATATGCTGAGATGAGCTCTAGCAGTGGTGTGCTTGGTGAGGACATCATTTCTTTTGGAAATGAAAGTGAACTTGTGCCTCAGCGTGCTGTTTTTGGTTGTGAAAATATTGAAACTGGTGATCTTTACAGCCAACGTGCTGATGGCATAATGGGCTTGGGTCGTGGTCAGCTTAGTGTGATGGATCAACTTGTTGACAAGGGTGTAATTAGTGATTCATTCTCACTATGTTATGGAGGGATGGGTGTAGGTGGGGGTGCGATGGTTCTGGGTGGGATGAAATCTCCCCCTGATATGGTATTTACGCATTCAGATCCTTTTCGCAGGTACATACTTCTATTATACCATTAACTGCAAGTTTGTTTTTCTGAATAATGTATTTTGTGCATCTCACACACATACTTTAGTTTTGGGATGGCAACAGTCCATATTACAATATTGAGCTGAAGGAAATTCATGTGGCTGGGAAGCCTTTGAAGTTAAACCCAAAGATCTTTGATGGAAAGCATGGAACTGTCTTGGATAGTGGAACTACATATGCTTACCTTCCAAAGGATGCTTTTCTTGCATTTAAGGATGCTGTAAGACTTAATATTTTGAGTTTCATCCTCTCTTTGTTTTACTACATTTAGAGTCAAGCTAAAACGGTCAACTGGTCAAGTTCATTTTTTATAATAAGAAACGTAAAAGTAAAAGGTGGTTTTATTTTTTACAAGGAAAATAAAAATTCGACTGTTTATTTGAGGAACAAATTATTTAAGTGAGCTTAGTTAAGTTTGCAATCCATCTATATTACTGTATACCCCATTTGAACAATGAAGTGATGGTAAGTTTTTCTTTTGGGTAATGTGCAGATTATGGGGAAAATTCATTCCCTCAAACAAATTCATGGTCCTGACCCAAATTACAAAGATATTTGTTTTTCGGGTGCTGGAAGGTAATTCCTTTTGAAAACTCGCATAACTTGATTTTTACATGTCTTGATTTACAATGGCTTGGTTTTTCATCAGAAAGTTTAACATGGGGTTGTGCTTTAGGGATGTCACCCAACTATCAAAGGTTTTTCCACAGGTTGATATGGTTTTCAGCAATGGACAAAAGTTATCACTGTCTCCAGAGAACTACTTATTCCCGGTAATTTGATTATTTATTGTTCTTGAACATGTCTTCTTGAAATCATTAAGCGTCCTTTATATGGTTGCAAATTTTCAAAATGATTTTGAGGCCTTTTTTTGCATCTATAATTCAGGTATTCTTTTTTTTTAATCTACAATGCTGTTAAGAGAATTCTCTTTTCAATTGTCAATAGGAAATGTGAAATATACTCTATTATTTAAAATAACTTAAATAATATATTTAAAAGTTAAGAATAGTAATTCGAGTATGGTTATTAACCATAACTCCATTTCTAATTTATTTCAACTCTTCCTCTCATTTTCTTTTTCAAAAGAACCCACTTCCATCTCACATACATCTCTCTCTTTTTACTCTAAACCCCAGCACATTGCAAACACAACACATGTGTTTGATCCTTGTAGTCTTTGTAAACATGCACATGTTGATTCATTGTTTTCTTCTCTGTTTTGTTGGTGCCCTTGTTCCTCTTAAAAGCATACAAAGGTTAGTGGTGCTTATTGCCTGGGAATTTTTGCAAATGGGGATGCAACTACTCTTCTAGGAGGTATGAAACATTTCAAATTCTCTCTCTCTCTCTCTCTCTCTCTCTCTCTCTCTCTCTCTCTCTCCCTCTCTCTCTCCCTCCCCCCCATGTTGTAATGTTTTCCTACAATTTCTTTTGTACAATCATGTTTTGTGTACAAATTGGAAGTAACAAATCCCTCCCCATTCTCTGCCCCAAAATTGCCCATGCATTTGCCCAATTGCAAAAGGGGTTTAGCTCACTTTATGTTTGTTGAATTGTACAGGAATTGTTGTACGAAATACCCTTGTGACATATGACCGGGAAAACAATAAGATTGGATTTTGGAAAACCAATTGTTCTGAATTATGGAAGAGATTGAATTATGGTGATGCTCAGCCCCCAACACCATTAGCTTCCAACAGCCAGAATACAAGTGCACTTTCTCCTAAAATTTCCCCAGCTGGATTGCCTCAAACTGTTCTTCCAGGTTGAGTGAGTTGCAAGTGTTTAATGGCCTTTATGATGCTCTCAGATTAAAAAACATAGTTATCAGACCATATTGGACATTGATCCCATATAGGTCATTAGTTAATTGGTACAATATCAGGTTGATGGATGAAGAGCTGGATTTTATGAAAAATGGACAAAATAATAGCATTTGTGAATGTAAAAAGGAAGATTCTTCTGTTAATGTTATGTCTGTTCAAACTTAATCATGTGTGTACTAAATTCAAGAGTGCAATATGGTAGTAAGCAAACGTGGTCCAAAACATGGGTTCAAGTCATGGTTGTGACTAATATTTTTTCTTTTACTCAAAACTGCCACTTTAGCTGATTCTTTTTAACCCCCTTCTGTCCATATCCATTCTGTTAAAATATGCTAAACAATATCTGGATTATGTTTGGTCTGACTGCCAATCCAGTCTGACTCTCGTAGCTATAATAAAAACCACTATTGTTTCTTAGGTTGTTAGTGCAGGACATATAATTTTTATGAATTTCTTACACAAGCATTGTGCCTTTAGGTTGACTCATTTATAAGTCAATTATTCGAGTGAACATTTTTCTCAATACACTCAAGTAGTTATAAATGAAACAAAAAGCTTAAAAATGATGCACATGAATAAAGGTTAACCTCATGCACTTGCCATGAATTTGAAACTTGCTTTCCCTCTGCAACTTTGGCAATTTTCTTTGATAACGTCTCAAAACATTTGATATGCAGGTGAACTTCAAATAGGGCTAATAAGTTTTGATATGATGCTCAACGTCAACACCTCTGTGAAACCCAACTTCACAGAACTCGCAGAGTCTATTGCCCATGAGCTGGAAGTTGATATTTCACAGGTACAGTTGAACTATTTTATCTTGTAGTTTGGGTTTACTGAGCACTACTGAACTGAAAGAATATTCTAGTTCATAGGTTGGGTCTGCGTTGCCCAATGGTAGTGCTCAATTACGCATAAGATCAAGTATGGCATCAAGAATTCAACATCTAGCTCTAACTAAGGAATCAAGAGAAAAACTCCAACCTCTCCCTAGGTATCACGATATTTAAAAATAATAAAGGCTATCAAGTCTTTGTTTATGCTGTGGGTTTCGGGTTGGTTGGGTCAGTTTGACTTACCCTTTCGTGGGTTAGAGGAGGTTCTTGTGAGTATTAAAGGCTTGAACTTGGGCTCATTTTTCTTGGTCCCCAATTGCCACCCTTGGTGAGCTTTAATACCTCCCCTTACTGTGTGTCAGTATCGCTGAATATTACTTTGCTTTTGTATATCTTGGAATAAATTAACATCCCCAACACCAATTCTTTTTCAGGTCCGCTTAATGAACTACACCTATACGGGAAATGATTTCCTCATTAGATGGGTCATTGTCCCAGCCGAATCTGCCAATTGCTTTCCTAATACCCAAGTAATGGTAATAGGACTTCTGGTGCCAGAGTACATGTACTTGCAATTGGAGCCTTTTCCATCTGCTGACTACAGTTTTAACCTAGTTCTTATTTCATATTGCAGGGCATAATCCATCGCTTAAGGGAACATCATATGCAGCTTCCAAAGAAATTTGGAAGTTATCAGCTGGTTGAATTGAAAGTTCAGCCTCAAAGGAAGCAGTATGTTATTTTACCTTTATTTCTTGTGCTTTTGTTTGTCACTTTCTTTGAAACTGCTTCTCATTTCTTGCAATCTTATCACTGGAATCAAGCACAGTTAGAAACAGATATGACTGGAAAGTTATTTCAAAGATTTTTTATTTTAGGCTGGGCCTTTAACCAGTTTTAATTTTGGAATTTTGCTGCAATCTTTTATGCAAATGATTTTCTTTAAATCGAGTTG
Organism: Purshia tridentata; assembly: GCA_003254885.1. Taxonomy (NCBI): domain Eukaryota; kingdom Viridiplantae; phylum Streptophyta; class Magnoliopsida; order Rosales; family Rosaceae; genus Purshia; species Purshia tridentata. Next base: position 2,999 of record QANT01005775.1, on the reverse strand, counting down.
TTTCGGAGAATTGCAGGTCATGGTGGGAGCAACACTCTTGGGCGGTGGCAGTTGGAGTCATAGTTACCTCGGTTCTTGGATTATTAACATTAGGGACATGGTTACTTTGGAGATACAGATGGCGAGAGATCATTCCTTATGAAGCTGTTGGTGCCATTGTTCCTGAGCAAGAGCTTCAGCCACTTTAAATCAAACAATTATGTGGGTGTGTAGTTCGAATTTCTTTGACTTGTTGTGGCGAAACTGTTTTAAACAGCTCCAAAACTGTAGACATATGGGTGCGTTGAAGCTGAACATTAAGAGGAGATAGAAATCTGACCTCCGATGGGCAGTTACTGTACAATGAAAGTGCAGTATAGGAAAGTGGACAAACAAATAGGTTACAAATACACATGATTTGTTCAACAAACTGTACAAGGTCCGTAGATCAAGTGACATACGGTGTGTTCCTGTATGGAGAAATTTTTTTAATGGCGTTCGCAGGCTTAATTTAATGGCGTTTTATCAACCAAAAGATGGAAAATGTCGATACAATATTCAGTTTACACCAGCTAAATATCTGATTTGCATATTATATTTTCTTTGTTTTCTTCTAGGGACGGTTCAGGCCCTTCAGAGCATCTCCAAAAGACTCTTCAAATGAAGAATTCTTCATTTTTTGAAGAGAGAGAAGAGTATTTTAGGCTCCAAGAGACCCTTCAAAATGAATATTGAATTGACATTTCCATTTCTCTCTCTTCAAATCTAGGACCTTCTCTCCTCTCTTCAAATATTAATTGGTTTATAATTCTCATACAATTTTCATTCTCTCTCCTTTAATAATAAATTTTCAATTGAATAAATTAAACTTTAAAAATAAATAGTGCATAGAACAAATACAAAAATTAGTGAAATAAAAAAAACAAATAATTAGTGCATAGAATAGATACAAAAATTTAAAATTAGAAGAGTCTTTTGGAGAGTAAAAAATTCAAGTAGCATATATCACTCTTCAAATTGCCACATAGGTCATCAAATGTGAATTTGAAGAGTGATTTTGCTAGAGTCTTTTGGAGATGCTCTCAGGGTCATCAATACTTCGATTTATGACCAAGACTTCGTTTATTAAATTTTAGACTGTTTAATGAAGTGAAGCCAACACATTGGATCTAGCGTAACGAACAGCACTAGTTCTTCATTCATATCACATTAATTTCTCAATTGGCGCACATTTTGTGCAAAGTGAAGAGTTCGATGGTTTCTTAATGTAACCACAAAATTTTTGGATGCAAATAACCTAACCTAAATTACAACATAAATTATATGGATCCTATAAATAAATGATAAGAGCTCCAACAATAATTACATGTTAATTAATTTTAGAAAATTTCTTCAAAATTTTTATTTTTTTGAGATTTTCAAATATTATTGAATCGAAATTGTCGAAATTTTGTTAAAAATTTTAATTATTATATTATAAATTTTCAACAAAACTGAAATTTTTTGAAATTTTTATATTGAACCTTCCAAATTTTTTTAAAATTCGAAATTTAATTATTTAATTGCAACCTATCGTATTTGTGGTGAGAGGTTTAGTTGGTCTTAAGCCAGCTAGATGGTGTCCTACAGTGGTGGGAGGACAAGTACAGCAGCAGATCATGCTTTAATATTGTTGAACAAGGCAACTGGATCCCCCATACGTACGCAATTTTTAAGGCTGACTCGGTGGGACATCTATGCTGCATGCTAAGTGGAAAAAAAGAGGGGGAATCACTAGAGAGTGTACGTGGTTAAATTACTAAAAAAAGTAAGCTAAATTAAAACATGAAATCACAACACTGTCAATAGATTTGAGTGTTCCACTTCCACTAGTGTGTTTATAAAGAAATATTTTGTTAGTGGGGCAGTCGTGCCATCATGTATTTAGTGTTCCCTTCATTTACCTACTGGTATGTGCTATTAAGTTAAATAAAATTTATCTTAAGTTCTTAACCAAAATAAATTTAGGTAAAATTTATAATTTACTAAATAAATTGAAGACATAATACTATAGCAATAGGTGGTTTGTATGACAACTTCATTCATGACTTTTCGTTAATAAAACTGAAAAAGAAAAAGAAATATTTTAAATTTAAGATGCAGAGAATTGCACTGCAGAATGCAAATAGCTAGCCAGTGAAGGAATGCCTGAAACACGTAGAAAAGCACTGAGAGCAGAGATTATTTGTTCCAAAGACTAGAAACTTAAGAGTTGAGAGGGGGAAGAAAAGCGAAATGTTTGAGAGATGTTGCAAGGGGAATGACGTGGATGTATGTGCCACTGATTGATGGTACTGTCAATAGTCAATTGGGTCTCATAAGTGCTTGTGGACCGCATGACAAAAATAGTGATAGTGGCTCTGAAGACGACGTACAATGCATGTGAATATGTATCATTATATCCCCTGCGCTCAAAATTTTCTATTATCATATGGAGTAGCGGAGAAGAGTAATTAAAACTTGATACCTGGCTGACACATAAAAAAAGGGAGGAGAGAGAAAGACGAAGACTAAGTGTCTTATTTTAATTGACCCTCCCTTCCACTTCGCATCATAATGTGACAGCGAATTCCTTACACAAGTTTTCAGTCCATTTCAAAATTAAAAAGCCACTTAATTTCCACCAGACGTAGGCATTGTTCGTCCTCGTCCATCCACCAAGCCATAAACCCACAACCTAATTATGCACCTCCAACTCCTAATTAAACTAAGGATAAACTACAATTTAGTATCTCAGGTTTAGGTCGAATTGTAAGTTGCTATTCTTTTTTTTTTTGAATTTTTTGGTACCTCATCTTCATTTTTTTGCAAATACGTATCTCCGTCAACTATTCCGTCTAAAAGTCTGTTAACTGCTAACGTGGCACTGACACATATGTTAAATGTCTGCCAGATATAGCCATGTGGATAAATCAATAATAAAATATTATATAAAAAAATCATTTTCATTCGTTCATTTTTTTTCCTTTTTTTTTCTTTTT
>QANT01005773.1:0-12522 GCA_003254885.1 Purshia tridentata | reverse complement strand
GTTTGAGAAGTCTATTTGCAAGTTACCTTATAACAATTTTCTATTTAAAAAATTTTCACTCTTTTGGAACTAAAAAACAATTTGTTACTCCAACTTTATTATTCACTTCATATATGCCAAAAAGAAAAGCATCATTTATCAATTTTATTTATTTAATAATAGGCGAGCCCCAATTGATGTGTCAAAGTCGATGAAAATTTTGTTGTGAGAACTGAGAAGTACATGGGGAAAAATTTGTGCGGGTTACATTAAGAGCATTAGGATGCTGCAACATCATCCTATCAGTTTCTTTTAGATCAATTCGATATTTGAAAAACTTGGCCATTATATCACACCCTTTATAAAGCTTGTAAAGAGTCTTAAATCTATTTTCCAAATTCTATAATGTGTTGTGTATGAGAAATTTTGGTCACATTCATTAATCCCAAAATTTTGGCCACAGAGTATCCGGACTCCTCCCCAGGACTTAAGCTTCTTTCAGTGCTAAAAGCAAATGCCAAATCTATAACAGTCTAATAATAGAACCTTCGCACTAATTATGCAGCAAGCTTTTATTAGCTTTACACAATGATCAACATCATACAGTTTACAACTTACTCATCTTGACAGGTCCCAACTCTTTAGCCTTGGTCCTCAGCAAATGCTTCTGTATCTTCCCGGTAGCTGTCTTTGGCAATGGTCCAAATACCACAGATTTGGGAACCCAATAAGCAGGCATCTTTTTCCGGCAGAACTTCATTATATTCTCAGCGAGACGCTTTTCATCAGACCTATCTACACTCGGCTTCAATGTCACAAAAGCACAAGGAGTCTCACCCCACTTATCATCTGGCCTTGCAACCACTGATACCTCCAGAATGGCTGGGTGTTGATATAAAGTATTCTCTATCTCCACGCTACTAATGTTCTCACCTCCAGAGATGATGATGTCCTTTGATCTGTCTTTAATTTCTATATACCCATCTGGATGCTTCACAGCAAGATCCCCAGAATGAAACCATCCATTAGCAAAAGTTTCCTCGTTCGCCTTTGGGTTTTTTAAATACCCCTTCATTACACAATTTCCTCGCATCATTATCTCTCCCACGGTAGCTCCATCAGCAGGAACAGGTTCCATAGTCCGAGGGTTGAGAACATCTAGGCCCTCCAAACCAATATACCGAACACCTTGACGCGCATTTAGCCGCGCTTGGGTTTCAGGGGGGAGTGAGTCCCACTCAGGCTTCCAAGAACATACGGTGGAGGGGCCATAAGTTTCAGATAGACCATAAGTGTGGGTGACTCGGAAGCCCCTTTGGGACATTGCAAGGAGAACAGAAGGTGGAGGGGCAGCACCAGCGGTCATCACTTGTACAACATGAGGGAGAGGAAGGATAGTCTCATCTGGTGGAGCATTAACTACGGTGTTGAGTACCACAGGTGCAGCACAAAAGTGAGTCACACCATACTTTGCAATTGCTGAATAGACTGCCTTTGCTGTAACCTATAAAATGCAAAAAGGGCAGTGTGAGCATGAAAATCTAAGGCAAGCAACCATGGAAAGTTAAGTGAAAAGAAAATAAATAGCAGCACTGTATACTATAATATTTAACCACCAAATAAGCCCAGCATTGACCTACAGAGAAGTAGAAAAATTAAAAAAAATAAAATTTGAAGCTCAGTTAGTCCACTACAAGCTACCTGAACATCATACATCAATGGCACATGTAAATATTTGCACTACTTTAACTGCAGCTTCATTGCCACAATGCAGAAAAGTCCACTACGAGCTCATTTATATATTGGTGTCTTAATGGTTAATCAAGGTTGCCATCACATCTACGCCAACAGGTTGACTACAAAAACTGTTCAGATTCTATACAATATCCACAATAATTCAGCAATTGCATGCATATCATGGGCCTTTATATTTTAAACATGCATCAGTGGCAGCATCAAATATAAGCTATAACACTATAACTAAATCATGGGGGATCAGTACAATAATACAATTACTTCAGATGCTGAATTAAATATAGAGCACTTGCATTTACTATATATCAGTAATTTACCTGTCGAAGGCATATGCTTGTCCCACAAAGAGCTGCAAGTGTCCAAGTGTAGCACCAACCATTGCAATGGAACATGGGTAGAGTCCACAGATATACAGCCCCTTCATTCATCCCCCAGACAAGACCACCACTTAAAGCCATCAGGTAAGCTCCGCGGTGATGCAACACCACCCCCTTAGGGCTGGCTGTTGTGCCAGAAGTATATCCCAAAGCAATGCTCTGCCACTCATCCTCCGGTGGTTTCCAAGCATACTCAGGGTCACCAGTTTCCAAGAATTTCTCATATTCAATGGCGCCTCTTCCCAAAGCACATTGGAGCGTCACAGGATCACAGCTTTCATCACCTATGACAATTAAGAGTGGAGGCTTGAAACGGCCTTTGCTTTTGTCTTCCAAAATTTTCAAAGCTTCCTCTGCCAAGGTAAAAAATTCTTGGTCCACCATCACAACTGCAGTAGCTGAATGGCCAAGAAGGAAAGCAATGGTTGATGCATTTAGACGGACATTGACAGTGTTCAACACAGCTCCTGCCATTGGAACTCCAAAATGAGCTTCATAGATGGCTGGGACATTTGGGGCAATTATTGCTACCTGTTGTAATACCAGAGAAGTAATATATCAGTCAACAAGCTCCAACACAACACAAGAAGCATATAACAAAAGCTGAGAAGAGAATCAGACCCAACACAAGAGAATAAGTAGATGTACAGCAGTCAAGGTATCTTAAATTGATATACCATCTAAACTGTTGAAACGAGGTGCACATTATGGTTTAAGAGACTATCAGAATGTTTCAACACAAGGTTCCAAGTAAGTATTACAGTGTGTTTAAAATAAAAAATCCATCTTCACATGTCAGTTGAAAGTGAATTAAGTCCATCAAAACAATATCATTATCAAGCATAAAAGATCTGTTGAGATCATAAAACAACTAAAAAATAACTCCAAGAAGCTCCGCAACAACAAGCATGGTGTAGACACCTAGACCATATGTGTAACCATTTTTTCTTTGTTTCAAGTGTGTTCCATATCTACGTGGAAACTTTCCTTTTGTTTTCCCTTTTCTTTCTAAGGAAATGCCAATTTCATTTGAAAAGGCTCATGTTTGTGTCAATTAAATCACTTGAAAGTATAGAAAAGACCAGCACTTCTAGAGAACATTATGAACTCTATTATGGGACAGACAATGGAAAAAAGTGCAACAGAAGTGTCTATAAGTTTCTTCTCATCAGCATTGGGTATTCAAATCCCAAAGAAGGATGAATCAACTAATCCATTCAATCCAATGAGAAAAAAACATAAATGGGAACAAAACTAAAAGAAAGTTTTTTATACACTGAGGTGAAAAGCAGTAAATACAGAGCAACCCACAAAGAAATTTAGCGTTTCGGTGTGAATAGGTGTGAACATCGAGAAGTAAGCTAAAATCTATAGTAGTAAACAGTCTAAGAAACAATACCAGTTTTTGGCTAGAAATATAAACGGATACCAGATTAACTGCTCTGCTCCACCAAATATAGAAATCACAAATATTACATTTCCCACTTCAATTTCATTCCATAAATTCCAATTAATCATGAAAAAGATTTTACCTTTTTCCTTCTAAATCTCCCATGAACTCAACAACACATATATTACAAAATGAAAAATTATTAATTTTTTTAAATAAACAAATTTAGCACGCAGCCATAAGGAAATGAAACAGTGACACAGGTTTTATTGTTTTGTCTACTTCCGAGAGTGAAAAGAAATCAAAAGTGAGGTGGTGGAGTTTAAATTGGGTGTACGGAAATACCGTGCTACCGAGTCGGATGTTGTGCTTGGAGAGAGCGGAGGCCAGACGACGACAACGCTGGTAAGTCTCTAGCCACGTGTAGTGCCGCGATCCGTGAACCACCGATTTCCGGGTCGGATGCACCAGAGCCGCTCTATCCAGAAACCATAGTGGCGTTAGTGCCGTGTAGTTTGCTGGGTTCTTCGGCAGATCGTCTATGTCGCGCTCCACCACCATCTCCGCTGCACCCGCACCTCTCTCTCTCTCTCTCTCTCTCAGTTCGGTGTCTACTTTGGTGACTTGGAGAAAGCTAATGGCGAAGAAGCTGACAAAGTTGTTAGTTGAACTGGTTTATATATATGAGCTCCACGATTGCGTGGCTGCCCATCCGACGGCTGCCATCACACGTGTTAGGTTCATTGTCTTTAACCCAGTAATTCTGTTTAAGGAAATTATCATAATTTTGGGTTCAGATGTATTTTTAGATTTTTTTTTTTTAAATGGGTTTCCCATTCATAACATAAGGAAAATTATTATAATTTTGATATAGATGTAAGTTTATATTTTTTTGGTAATGGGCTATGTATTTTCTTGTTAAATATAGAAATAACTGCGACAAATTTTGAGATAAGTTTGGTGAAACCTTCCATATGTATTTTTAGCCTGATTTATTCTATGTCAGGATAAAACAAGCCTAACACTCATGCAATTCATATATTTCTTTTGTCCATAATTAAACAAATAAAGGAGTAATTAAACACATCTTGTTGCATCTAATAAGTGGAAGACTCAAAATTCTCAGCCCATATTATGAGTGTGAAGATCAATACAACAACTCTAAAATAAAGAAGACAATAAAAAGGAAAAGGAAAAACCATAGAGAGTTAAGTGATAAAAGTTTTGGGTGTGAAAGTAAAAATAATTTTTCATTTCCTACCAAAAGGAAAAAAGAACATAAATAACCCACTTGGATGACGTGTTAAACATATTAGCATACAAGTTATACAACAGTACATTTTAGGTTCAACTTTTTACATACACAAAAACACTCCAATTTTTATAGTATGTGTAATCTATGAATAATTGCACATAATTATCTTAAACTTGTATCTAATGATCTAGTTATTCAACTCCTTGTCTTTTTTGAGTTTTAATAAATCCAAAAGTCTTGTCTATTATAAGCCAACAAATTCAACAATACAGCACACTTTGCACAACAAGCGATATTACATATAACATATACTGGTTAGTGGTTAAAGCTGTCCAACCCACTTGGATGACGTGTTAAACATATTATCATACAGCGGAAGATTCTAGGTTCAAAATTTTACAGACACAAAAACACTCGAATTTATATAATATGTTTAATTTATGAATAATTGCACATAATTATCTTCAACTTGTATTTAATGAAGGAATAAGTGGATTATAAGAGTTTTAATCGAAGCATCATATTTGTCTTTATAAAAAATAAATCAAGGGTGCCGTGCATAGCAATCTTGTACAATATTTGCAAAACCAAGTTTTGTGTGAGATCGAATTATTAAATGTTAAGAAGATATCAACAAGGGTCTTGCAAAAATGGGATTGAAGAGTTTTGAGTATATACAACAACAACATGGTTCATACAATTCAAATTGCATTACTGCATATGACACACTTGGAATTTAAAAACCAGAAATCACAAAATTTACACAATAATAACAATGGACAGCTGCATGTACATATCATATGCACAAAGTATGCCTGCTTACTGCAACTTCACACAAAGGCAAACTTTAATACATTCTGTCTTCATCTTGCTCCCCTTGCTTGTCCTTTAATGCATATATTTTCAAAACAATTTACCAGCCTTCCTTATTAATATTATGTATTTTTTAAGGAGGATTAGCTCAACAAATTCAACAATTGACAGACTACCTATAAGTCCATCACCATTCCCCACCAAACGAAGTTCATCAAGAAGATGAAGATGAAGATGAAGAAGACGAAGACGAAGAAGGTTCGAAAGCTTCCTGCTCAGCACAGCTGAGCACATCATGAGGGCCTGCCTCTTCTCGGCCAACACCGACAAGGTCAAGGTAATACAGGTAGTGAGAGACAATGTTGTTCATGGAGTCAACATCACCTTGTCCACAAACTTGATCCCCATAGAGGACATTGAGGGTGGTACCAAACCCAGGAACCCTCTTGGCCAAAGTGTCATTCTTGGTGGGTTTCCACTTGCCAACAAAGACATCATGGGCTGAAGGCAAGTGCTTTTTCACTGGGGTCATCCACCTCCAAATTGCAGCCTGGAAGGCCAGGGTTGCATTCTGTTCTATGTATTCTGGATGGTTCAACAAGTCCACCTTCAGGGCTTCCCCTGTTTCTCCATAATTGTAGTTCCTGAAAATCAAAGACACCCAAAATAAAATAGTAAATGGAAAAAAATGTAAGATCAAAATATTGCTGCTCTTTCTACCCACAAATGATTTTATTTTGCTTTGACCAAATAGCAGTACCATTTTTTTCTCATTTATGTTGGTAACCTCTCTCTCACACAATTAATCTATCACATGTCAGTAACATTTTTTGTTTTGAGAGGGAGGTCGTATACACACTACAACGGTTGTATGGAAGAATTTCTCTTCTTACAAACTCACCAAATCTCCATTAAAGTTTTTGTAAGAGCTAGCATGCATGGTTAGGCATAGAGTGAAACTGAAATATTAGGAGAATGAAAAGGCAGGGAAGGTGCATTGTTTATACCAATAGAGTGGCAAGGCACCACGACCATGGTATGAAGCACCAGGAGAGCAAGGATAGGTGTATTTGTAATAGTCATCACAGTATAACTGGCTAGGACTCATCTCCTTGTTGTAGCATAGACCCCAAGCCAGTGGTCCTCCTGTGGCTACCCCATACCCACCTGAAATATTATTTGAAACAAAACACCATCATAGAGTCCATAAGTCCAAGCAACAACAACAAAATGCACAACATTCCTAGATTAATCAGAATCAAGTAAGCTATCAAATCCCTTATACATAAATTACTCCAAAATCCCAATGCTTCAACTTCCTCATCTGCAATTTTGGTGCTTTAAACCAAACCACCCAAATCAAATCCATTTCAAAACAAGTTGTGTGACACGTACCCCAGAGAAAAACCCACAAAAGTTACAAAACCCATGATTGATTTAAGCTTTATTCACACACTTACATGAGGTTTTGCTGCCAACATGGCCAAGAAAGGCTGCAACTTCCTTCATCCCCTGGAGCTTGCCTCCTGTGGTACCAAAGCCATGAGGCTGGTACTCAGCAGCGGCAGTAATGAAAGAATGGTAGTCCCAGAACCCCACTGCATGTGCCACAGGCGCATTGCGCTTAGAGAAAAGGTCCTCAAATTGGTAGGCTTGGAAGTAGTCAGAAATTGTCTGGTTGCAGCAATAGGCTGACCATCCCTTACACTCCCATCCTTTGTCACACAACTTCTTGCCCTTTACAATCTTCACCAATGGCTTCACAGACGAGGACTCTTGAGCATTTACAACATGCACTAGCAGTATTGTAGCGGCCATCGAGATAAGCACAACCCACTTGGCCTCCATTTTTTGCTAATGGGAATAACAGAGAATGCTTTTTTTTTTGTGTTGCAGAATTGTGAAGGGGGTGGAAGGAGATTTAAATTAATGTTTGGGGGGAGTGAAAGGGAGAGAAAATGAGTGTGTAACAAATGAGAAGGTAGGAAGAGACTATCAGAGATTGAATGTGCAACTTATTATTAAAAAGTACACGTGTAGGTGTAAATGCAACCCTTACCAACCACACACCTTGTTGGCTTCTCGCTTCTAGTTATTCCTTCTTTGAGTGCAAGGGAAGCAATAATCAAGCAGAACTTGAATGCAGATCCAGCAAGAGTCGAACACTCGAACCTTTGCCTGCCCAGATAGTGATTCAGAATTCACTTGCTTCGCCAACTTGGGCCTGAGATGGGCTTTTGTATTCTTAGTGTAAATTTGGTTGGGCTAAACGTTGGACCAGGAAGAGAAAAACCAATGAAGTCCTAAACCCATTTAAAGACGGGTGCTTCTATTTATGTTTACGGGGGTGGATATAGAATTTCCCTTAATCTATAGACTATAGTCTATATTCATCTTTTTATTTTTTATTTTTTATTTTTTGACCACTATTCATCTTTTTAATGTTAATTGACCAACCTTCACGCATTTTGTTCTGGACTGACACATCAGCCTAGCCTGGGAGTGTGAAAAAGTGAAAAAGAAGATGAGGAGGGCCCATCATAATTCATAGTGGGTCCCGTAAAGCATACGCGTGTCAAATATATAACAAATGCGTTGAACAATCAATGTTTTATGTCTACATTGCAGTAATTCACTTTTCATTTTTAAGATAATGTTGTGTAATTATTATGGAATAAATACATAATTTAGTAAAAAAATAATTTTTTAAATATAAATATAATTAAATGATATCGGATTAAAATAATTTTTAATAATCTATAAAATAAATAATTTCAGTCTTGAACTAATATAACAGAATTATGATTTTTACGGTATGAATTGAGAAAGTCTTCCGATCCTGAATTGAGGCGAGCAGTGTCCTTGTTTTCATTTAGAGGTTGTCTCCTTTTCAATTCCCGCGTGACAGTGAAACTTAGCTACCCAGTACAGCGCACACACATGTACAAATTACAAAACAACGTCTGTAGTAGTGGGTACTAGCAGGAAGCATGAAACACACAGACTTTTCTAAACGTGTGAATTGAATGTGATCGAGTTCTTCAATGTCATACTTAAATCATCAGAAAATGTTGTCTGGTTCAAACTTGGTCAAAGAAATTGACGGTACCATCAGATCGTCTTAAGACATCGGTAAATCAAGGAAATCTCACTCATAACAAATACAATTTTAAATTTATCCGTTAAAAAAAGTAAAAAACTGAAAAAGACATCCATTTACTTTGGCGGGTTCCAAGTTTCCAACTAAAAGATCAGTCGTTTCAGTCGTCGGCGTAAAATCAGCTGCATTGACGGCTGATATCCGCCACTGCAGTATTGCTATCCTGCACCGCCTTGCAGAGTAGACAAAACCCAACTATATTGATGAGTGGCTGACCTGTCCTGTGCATTTTTCATTTTTTTGTATCTACCGGTTTTAGCTTTTTTTTCTTGTTTAAAGCGAAAAGTCCTTGCCTTTTGTTTTCTTGTCAGCTTTTTGGTGCCTTATAATTCTACGAAAAAACTGACAATCATAGAGGCTTATAGTCTTCAGACTACATAGTACAGAGACTGCTGGAGTTCCCAACAACCTTCTTTCAATTGATTTTAATATAAGGTAATATCAACTTCGTTGATGTTGTTATCGGTTTTGATCGTTTTCAATATTTCTGATATGTATGTTTTTCGATTTTCAGAATTATTATTACTTGAATGTGTCTTTGTTTTTGGGTTTAGGTAATTTATGGGTTTAAGCTTTGAGTGAGAGAAGAATTCTTGGGATTTCGTAAAGGTTTTTTGAGAATGGAAAAGCAGCTCGTGGGTTCAGAGATTCATGGGTTCCATACAATGCAAGGTACGGCCGATTGATGAAGTACCCTTTTGTCTAATAGAAATTTTGTTCCTTTTTGTATGCTTAATTTCGGGTATCTTGGAAAATGATTGGTTTGATTCTTGAAAGACAGTAAGTTTTAGCTTTGGATTGCCCTTTTTTTAAAGTAATTTACTTATTCAATGGAAGCTAGAGCATGGGAGCTTGGATTTTCCTTTAGGAAGTGCTTTCAGTGAATTCCAAAGCGAAATTTGCATGAATAAAAGCGATAAGAAGTTTTTTTTTGTTGCAGTTTTGATTATGACAGTGCATTTTGATCAGATTTCATGATTTAATATGTGTACATTATTTACCAGTATGTAATTTCCCTTGCTCATTTTTCTTGTTGTGGGTTCTTGTTTTGTGCACAGATTTGGATGTTGTGACTATTATGGAGGAAGCCAAAGCAAGATGGCTCCGCCCCAATGAAATTCATGCAATACTTTATAATTACAAGAACTTCACCATCAATGTCAAGCCAGTGAACTTTCCCAAAAGTAAATATATGCTGTGCAATGATTATCATGAATTAATAGTTCTTATAGCTGTAGTTCAATCAATTCAATCAATTGATGACAGAGAAACATATTTCCTGTGTAGTTTTGATGAACTTTACGCACATGACAGTTAACTTTGACAGGAAATCGTGTGAATATTGAAGCTAATTGTCTTGTCTGTTTGGGATGTTTTCTTAATGTTACAGGTGGCACAATAGTCCTGTTTGACCGTAAGATGCTTAGAAACTTCAGGAAAGATGGTCATAACTGGAAGAAGAAAAAGGATGGGAAGACAATTAAAGAAGCTCATGAACATTTGAAAGTGAGTGTCTGATTTTATATTTTTTTCTCCTTTCTAAGGTGCTATTTTGGCATCACATATTTACATGACTTATTGTTGCTCCGTGAATTAATGGTCATTTCCCAACACTTCTAGTGTTGTTTTCTAAGGTTTGTAATTGTCATGGTAACATTAAATGTTTTCTATGACTGTATCAATGCTGGAAATTATAATTCATAGAGATATGACATAACTTAATAAAAGAGATGGCCCTGCATATTGTTGTATATCACTCTTTTTAACCAACCCCATAAAGTTGGGATTGATTATTAAAAAGGCTCCATTGAAACTTGTCTCATGGAAATTTCCTATAAAGTGCTTCATGCTTTAAAAGTTGCCAGTAATTATTGGCTGCGCAATTTCATTAGTCATAACTTGGTTGAAATTGCATCTTTTGCACCCATGCTCCTACCAGTGGCCTCATGTGTCTTGATTTTTCCTTTACTGTAATTTTTTTTTGTTAATATGTTGCTTACCATTTTAATTGTTTCTAAATGTTCACTGTTTTGATTGATAGGGTGTAAGGAAATGGTGTTTGTTGTTCTCTCTTATATGTGCCAAATGATTCTCTCTGTTATAACATGTTCTATCTATACTTTTCAGCTTGAGAATTGCAGCTTAGGTTGCCATGAAATTATTATTGTCAGTTCTATCAAATTCTGTCATTTGTTTTAATGGTTCAGGTTGGTAATGAAGAAAGGATTCATGTATACTATGCACATGGTGAGGATAGCCCAACCTTTGTCCGGAGGTGTTATTGGCTGCTTGATAAGTATGTAATAATTACTGTTTATGTGGATTCATGAGTGAATCAAACTGCATAGTGGTCTTACTGACAATTTTGTTATTATTCTTGTTGCAGGAGTCTAGAGCATATAGTCCTTGTTCATTACCGTGAAACACAGGAGGTGCTTTTTTTTCTTTCTATTTGTAGCTCATCCACTGTTTTCTTTTTCAATGTTACTTCTACATGAAGCAATTTTGGAATATTGATGCTCCCTACTTTCAGGGCATGAATAATTGTCTACTATTGCAGTCTCAGATATTTAAATGCATATTATTTTCTTATTTTCCAGAAATTTTCAGTTTAAACTTGTTTTAAAGCAATTAGTTTAAGCGGAATGCAAACATATAATCCTAATTTTATACACTGTACACTCCGGCCACATGGTTTCTTCCATTCCAGGAAGAAATATTGTACACTGGCTTCTGAAAATTTGTCTTAGGCACTGGAAGATGTCTTATTTTATGATAAAAAAAAGTGAGAACTTGGGAATAACTTCATGCATAAGTGGCAGCACTTAGCAGTCTCTAAAACCTATTTTTTGTGCCATTATTTTCAATAACTAACTAGATCTTCTGACCTTATATTGGGCTGGCTTATGATACAGTTGCAGGGTTCTCCAGTCACACCTGTGAATTCAAATTCTAGTTCAGTCTCTGACCCATCTGCTCCTTGGCCTTTCTCAGAAGAACTTGATACTGGGGCTAAAAATGCATATCATGCTGGTGAAAATGGACTTTTTGGTGAGTGTAGATGAACTTTCTGCAAGATGACTTTTATAAAACTTTTGTTTTGGAATACTCTGTTTCATTTCAGCAAACCATAATGGAATTTCTAGTTAGTGAAGTTAGAAGAACGAAATTTACATTTATGATAAGAATTGCTTTTTCATTATTCTTAATGTTTTAATCATTTTTTCCTAGTTTAGTTGAGGTTTTTACTTTTTATTTTATTTTTTTCTATTTTTCTTGAAAATGGATATACAAGGTTCTTACCCTTGGTTTGTTGATGATCAACAGAGCCTAGTGACGGTTTGACTCTTAATAATCATGAACAGAGGCTCCATGATATTAATACACTTGAATGGGATGAACTTCTGGTCACAAATGATTCTAAAGGAGGTAAGCAGCGAGATAACAGTTATTTATAGAGCCAGAATGAGTAAAGTATTAACCATTCTTCTCTTTGTTTTATTTGTTTTTGGTAGGTGGTTCTGGGGTGCCAGACAAAGTTTCATGCTTTGAACAGCAGAATCAAGTTGTGGGAAATGGCTCCATAAGTGGCGTAAGTAGATTCATTCGTACTTCTAAATTTATGTCCCCCATTTGTTGTTGTCCTTCTACAGGCATTTTATTCTTTCTTATACTTTCATATGTGTTATATGCATTGTCATAGTATTCTACTGCTATTCTTTTGCACAGACAAGCACCTTCCCCACCTCTCCTCCTCCCCCACACACCCACTGCCCCCGCGCGCTTCCCCCCA
>QANT01005771.1:0-11111 GCA_003254885.1 Purshia tridentata | reverse complement strand
TTTTTTGAAAACCCATGTAGAAACGGTCCTCCAGAGAAGCGATGCTTTGTGGGACTGGTCCTCTTTGGCATAGGATCAAACCTCTGGGCGAAAGAAAAGAAACCGGAGCCTCTGTGGGACCAATCCTCTCAGAGAGAGGATCGGTCCTCTAAGACCAAGATCATTCTCCATTCTGTGGGACCAGTCCTCTGGACAGAAAAATGAATACAAAGAGAAAAAAAATGTCTGAAAATTGACTAGAAACTCCTCCTAAACACATGCCATATGCAACATGCAAAGCACACAATAAAAAATGCACGACAAAAGTGAAGAACAAGAGAGAGTAAGGAATCATGAGAGCTGAAGATGACACAAAACGATTTCAGACACAAGCAAAGTCAGAAGAGTCAATCCAAAAGAGAATACATCTAGAGATAATTAAATAACACCAGATTCCAAAGAGAACACATGAGACAAATCACAAACTGAAGATAGAACAATAAGCCTTGATTTTAGAAACAACAGAAGAAGATCGGCGACAAGAAATAAAATTGTAAAACAAAATGCAATGCAAACAAACTCCCCATATATATATATATATATTTTTTATTATTATTTTTCATATTCTTTTGAGGGGAAAAACATTAATGGAAGCTAATGCACTAAGAAGAAGGTAGCCTTTTCCATGTGAGGCAAGCAAACATGTCTTGACCGGTTGATAGCTTCACTCTAAACCTTAGGCAGCCCTTTCCATTTTATTTTTTAAACATGAGATGCAGATCCTAAAGTAGAGATTGTCCATCAATTCAGTGTTGTAACCAAAATAAACACAAATATGTTCTGAAGAAGTAAATAAAAAGAATCATGAGCTTCTAAGTACTGTTAGAAAAACAAAATTAACAAGAGATGCAAATGAAATATAGAACCCACTTGACTCAACCAAATGCCCAAAAACCATGGCAGGTTATCACAAGCACTAAGACTCAAGTACTCATTGCAAGTTCTATGCATGAAATGCATGAGATGCCCTTTTTTTTTGTAATATTTATTTATTTGAAGACAAGCTAATGCATGTAAATGCAACTAATCTATATGAAGCACACAATGATATGAGAGATACATGAGTGAGAGAGAGTTTCAGTCAATTGCACAGACACTAATGGACTTCTGAAGAGATTCAAACCATAGGTTGTCTAGAGGTTTAGTGAAGAGATTGGCAATCTAATTTTCAGAATTAACAAACTCAATGATCAATGTATGATCTTCAACCAATTTATGAAGAAAGTGGTGACGAATGTCAATACGTTTTGTGCGAGAGTGCTGAACAGGATTCTTAGCAATATTAATAGCACTCATATTATCACAATACACAACAAAAGTAGCATGCTCAAAACCATAATCACAAATCATTTGTTTGATCCAAAGTAACTGAGTACAACAACTACCAGCTGCTATATACTCAGCTTTAGCAGTAGATAAGGAAACACAATTTTGCTTTTTACTATGCCAAGAAACAAGGTTATTGCCTACGTAAAAGCAACTGCCTGATGTACTTTTACAATCATCAGCATTACCTCCTCAATCAGCATCAAAATATCCAGACAATTCAACATTTGTATCAAAGGAATACCAAATATCATAATCAAGAGTATCATTAACATAACGAATGATACGTTTAACAGCATGCTTATAAAACTCTTTAGGATCAGATTGAAAACGATCACAAACACCAATACTAAAAGTGATATCAGGCCTACTAGCAGTACACAAGTAAAGCAAACTACCTATCATAGTTCTATACTCAGTTTGATCTACACTTATTCCATTAGGATCTCTAGAGATTTTGGTGGAAGTACTCATGGGATTTTGAACCTCCTTGGAGGAATCTAGCCCAAATCGTCTAACTAAGTCTTTAGAATACTTAGATTAAGAGATGAAGATACCATCATTCAATTGACAGACTTGAAGACCTAAAAAGTAATTTAACTCACCCACCATACTCATTTCAAACTCACTACTCATCATCTCAGTGAAGTTCTTGACATATTTTAGAGAAATAGACCTAAACAAAATATCATTAACATATACCTGAGAAATTATTAAATCACCTTTCACTTTCTGAAAGAACAGGGCTTTATCAACAGATCCTCTAGTATATCCTTTATCAATCAAGTGCAAAGAAAGTCTCTCATACCAGGCTCTAAGAGCCTATTTCAGACCATAAAGATCTTTCTTAAGTCTAAAGACATAGTTTGGATGATGTCGGTCCTCAATCCTTTTAGGTTGTTCAACATAAAATTCCTCTTGAATAATACTATTCAGAAAGGCACTCTTGACATCCATTTGGTGACAAGCAATAGCTCAGAGAATTCTAACCGACTCCATCCTTGCAACCGGGGTAAAGGTTTCATCAAAATCTATTCTCTCAATCTGATTATACCCTTTAGCCACTAATCTAGCCTTATTCCTTACAATGACACCATACTTATCTGTTTTATTTTTGAAAATCCATTTAATGCCAATTACATTGATATCCTTTGGCCTAAGAACTAAATACCACACATCATTCATAGTGAATTGATTCAGTGTCACGCCCCAACCCTCGGGCACGTGAAAAGCAACTGAAAACTAAAACCTTTCCCTAAAGCCATGAGCCATGAATGTAAAATAATTTATTAAAGGCAACTGTAATTTACAAAACTCTTTACAAAAACCCAAGGTGTAAAATAAGTTTCTGAAACACTGGTGGTCCCACTACCTCGTCTTCTCTCCACTGCCTCCTCACCCTGCTTAACCTGCAAAACAAATCCTACACCCAACCAAAGGTGCACCGGGTTTAAACACAAACCCGGTAAGCTCACTAGAGCTCATATAAGTGAAACCTAACTAAAAACCTCAAATTAGAAAATCAGTAAAATAATCAAATAAAGAACCACCTTAATGCCTCGAATCGTAATCAAACGACAAACTAGAAATCACAATCCTTAACTCGGTCACCAATCCTCTCAACCAATCAAATTCACTGTGATCCATAATACCTCAATTATCCTCAATTAACCCCTTTAAACTGAAAATCACCTTTAGTTAGTCCACAAGATCCTGTCCTGGATATCCATCTAAATTCTCCAACTGAAACTCACTAATCCTCAATAATAATCACTGATGCCCAAGACTCTTACCTAATCCTTTAACCTCAATTAACCTTTTGTAACGACCCGTACCTTTCAAGTACATTATAATAGGGCCCGACGTTGACTTTTGGCTTTAGTAAGATTTTAGCTTTGACCTTGGGTCCTTTAGGAAGGTCTTGAGCTCACGAGTTCATTGACATGCACCATGGGTTATTTAGAGCTCCGGTTAGAAAGTTAGGAACGTGTTAAGGACTCAAAAGTTGACTTTTTAAATTACTTGGAGTTTAGAGTTGACTTTGACATGGTTACGTAGAGCTCGACTCCACGAGTTCGTAGACATGTAGCATGCATCATTTGGAGCTATTGTTTGAGAAATACGAAGGTTTAAAGGGAGGGGCAAACTTGTAATTTTGGGTAAAATGGCTTTTAGAATTCCAGAAAATTCTGGAATTCTCTCTCTCTCTCTCTCCTTTATTTCTCGCGCAGCCCCTCCCAGCCCGACATGGATTTTCTTCCCCTCTCCCCCTGCGCGACCCACTCAGCCCATCTCCGGCCACCTGGACCACTGGCGACGCCCCCAGATGCCGGCCAGCAAGCTCACGCCTCCCCCAGCCCCTTCCTCTCTCTCTCTCCCGATCTCTCTCACCTGCGCGCGACTGGAACTTCTAGCTCCAGCCATCTCCGACGACGGTAGGTGACGGGACTGGCCGAGAATCACTCCCCAGCCGCCGACCAGCCACCCCGAGCCTCCCTAGCCGCTCCTCTAGCCAGCCCAGCCCCTGCGCGCGACGAGACCAGCTTGGGCTGCCATAGTCGCTGGTCCCTTCCTCCAATTTCCGGCCAGTTTTCCGACGCTTCTCTTCTCCATTTTAGGTGGGTTTTCTTCCCCTCACTCTAGGCTTTATTTTCCCCCTAATTTGGTAGTTTAATGTTGAGTAATTGTGGATGAAGAATTTGGGGGGGGGGGGGGGNGGAAGGGGGGTTTGAGACCCATTTCGGATTTGGCTATGGTTGGGTGAAATTGATGGTTATTTTGTGCAATTGAAGGATAAGACACGAATTTAGGGTGATTAGGGACTAGATTGGTGGATTGAATTTGAGGAATTTGAAGAATTTGGAAGTGTGAGATTTTGGGGGTTATGTCATTTTTGGGTTTAGCTTGGGTCTTTGAAATTGAATCAAATTGTGGGACATTTTAGGTAATTTCCGTCATTAAGAACATATAATTGAAGTTTGGAACGAGAAATTTGGGAAATTATTGAGGTTTAGAATAATTGGTTTGAAGGAAATCGGAGAAATGGTGAGTTTGGGGCGAAATTGGACACTTTTTGGTTGTCGAAACGACACTCGGACGACACTTGACCAAGCTAGATAGAATGGAGGTTAATTGAGGAAATTATCGGATTAAAAATAAGCTAGTGGCATGGGTTTTGAGTCGAGACGGAAAATAAGTTGGTTTATAGTTTGAATTTAGGATTATGGAGCGAAAGGCCTAGAACTCACACTTTCTAGTTTTTTTGTTATTATTTGGGATAGTATTCTAACGTCTTGTCGTTCTCGTGTTAGGCGACGTTCCCGAACCTAGAGACGATCCAGCCGGATACCAAAGCTAGGCTATCTCTGTGAGTGGACTTCATTTCTTAAACTTTGTTTATAAATTCTTTATGAATTCTATGATTTAATTCATATTTATATTTGAGTTTTAATTGAGTTTATGAATTGAGAAATATTATTCGATTCGTGAGTATGGAAACGGATTTGATGTGCGTGGGAACGTTTTGATTTTTCAAGTAAACGTTTGTGGTTTACTCGCATTTTGAAATATCAAAGGTTTGGCTATCGAAAAAGAAATTTTATAGTTGTTGGTTTAATGATTTCCCAATTTTGGAAAGGTTATATGTTTTATGGGCAAAAAAGAGATTTATGGGAAAATGATTTTTAAACCACCCTTTACAGTACCCTTCAGGTTATCAGATTATATAGGTCTTTGGGACCATCACGGCACACACATAGGCTTTGGGCCGTGAGTCGGGATGCCTTGCCCTTTGAGGGTGGCCCTACGTGCACGTATGGCAGGTATATTGGCCCTGCATGTGTATGACAGACTCTAGCTCTGCACATGTACGGCAGGATTATTGGTCCTGCACACGTATGGCAGGTTGTGAGTCCTGCGCATGTACGGCAGGCTATTGGCCCTGCATGTGTACGGCAGGTCGTGGGCCCTGCGTATGTAAGGTAGGTTCAGTGGGTAACTGTTTGGATGAGCGTTTTCATTGTTATATCAATTTCGTAAGCAAGTTTTCAAAGGTTATGAACTTTCAGTTCGGGTTTCATATTTGTCAGCTTGATTTGTTTTATTGATTTTCAAATAATCTCGAAATGGATTTTAAAATACTATTTTATATAGAGGCACCAGTGGATTTTTACGGAATATTTTAAAACTGAGTGATTTTAAAAAGAAACGTGAGGTCTTGGTGCCAAACTATTTCTTAAGTTTGCTGTAATAACGGATTTTTATAATTTTAGTTAAATGTTTCTTATCTTCGTCCACTCACTGAGTTCTCTTACTAGTTTTATCTTTTTGTTGTTTTAAATTTTCCCCCAAGTTGTAGCGGTGGAGCGGTCGTGCCAAAGAAGTCGAGGAAATCTAGCGAGCTTAGTGAATTTTGTAGGCACTTAGCTATCCTTGTAAACCTAGTTCCTAGTGAATTTTGTAGCCAACCCTAATACCTTTTTGAATAGTTATTAATATTTGGTTTTGAAATTTTGGGTCGGAGACCCTTTGGTTGTGGTAGAGGAGCTGTGATACTTAGAAGTGTTTTTGCAGGTCTTCATGGAGAAAGGGTTCATCCAATTTCAAGGGAGGTTCTGCCGAAATTTCGGTAGGATTTTCCTTGATATTGGATGCCTGCGGGATCACTCCGAGTTCCAGGGTGGAATTCGGGGAGGGTCCTGATACCTTTAAATCCTCGGAATCTCCAATCCTAATTTCGTACCCCCTTAACTAGCAAACAGCAAACAAGAAACTAACCAAACAAGTTACTGCACTGGAATTAACTGAACTTAAATTCACTCACAGTGTACCACACGAAAAGACCAAACTGCCCTTCGTGGCTTCTTTGCACGGATTCCAAAATCTGGTAGCACAACAGCATCGGAAATACAATTCCCAAGCCAAAGGGTACCTGTTCAGACCAGACAACCAACCAAAACAGCAGGGTTCACAAATAGTCCATTAAACAACTAAAACAGGCAGGAACCACCACGCACGATGGTTGCCTGGCCCCGGAAAACACTCAACAGGTCCAAGAAACTCACCCAAAACTCACCCACAGGTTCGGGTGATTGGATCGAGGCCAAAAACATAGAAAAGAAGTCACTGGAACCACCACACGTGGCGGGACCCGCGGTGGTCAACGGTGGTCAACCTGCCAAAAACCAAACTCACTAACGTTGAAAACAAGCCACACAGAAACGTAGGGGAGGTCGAGTGGACCAAAACTCAGACCTGCATCGACGACCAAAAGTGGTCGAAAACAGCTGGAAGTGGCGGAGGAAGCTCACGGCCTACCCACTGTGCGTGAACGGAAGCTCGAGTTCTGGGCTGCTCTGGGCTAAACGGCGGCCAAGGAGAGGAAGAGGAGGGAGCCACGAGCACAGCCAGCTAAAGCCCAAGCCCAACCGCCGCCTGACGCACCCCCACGCGCTGGTGACAGTGGCGGCTGGAGGGAACTCGCAAGAGAGAAAGAGAGACTGCGGGAGAGAGAGGAGAAAGAAAGTGAGGGTGAAAAGCTGGTTTTGCCTTTTTAAAAACAACTTTTTAAAATTACAAGTTTGCCCTTCCCTTCACACATCTGTAACTTTAAAACCGTAACTCCGTTTGACACGTGCTGCGTGTCTAAGAACTCGTGAGGACGAGACCTTTCTAACGGACCCAAAGTCAACACAAAAACTTTGTTCGAACTAAAAGTCAACTTTTGCCCCAAGCTTAAAACCAACTTAAAATTAGAAAAATGCCCAAAACGTTTTACTTCCCAAATTAAAATCCCGAAATCCTTTAAAAGCTTTTCAAAACAACTTTGCAAGGTACGGGGTCTTACAACCTACCCCCCTTAAAAGAATTTCGTCCTCGAAATTCCCAAGGGAAAGCAACAAGAAAAGTGACTTCTCACAGTCACAAGCAAACAAGCACAAGCAACAAGTCAAAACTGAAAGTTCTTTTAAACTTTTTCTTTAAAACGAAAACCTTTTTCAAAACTGAAACCTTTTTTACAACCTTTCCTAAAAACAAAACTGAGTACAAACACAAACAAGCAAGAAACACGTAAGCCTTAACTGGAGAACGAGTGGCAACAAGCTTGTAGTGTTCTTTTCGCAACTATACTCCGAAATCTTCAAGTACAACGCGTAAGGTCTTCACTTCCTTTAAGTAGCTGCCTTGCCACAACTCTTGACGGCTCCTAATTCTGCTTTTTCTAAACTTCCACCACTCTTTCGCTGCGCAACTCTGAACAACATCGAAAGCCAACGACAACTGACGGTAAGCTGGTCAAAAACGGCCTAAAACTAGAGAAAAAGTACCAAAGAACAAACCCTGAACATCTCCTTAAGACAACAGCCTAGGCCCCACCTAGCTACTTCCCTAGTAAGTCTGCTACCTCGTAAGCTAAACTCACTAGGGTGAAACTGTTCTGCTCACTAAACTCCCTTTTCTAAACCTAGCTAACTCTGTTCTCACTGAACAACTTCACCAACTGTCAACTTTTCTTAAACCACTTCAACTTTTCAGAGCTTGCTAAGGAGCAGGAGAAAAGATGGCAGTGCAAGGGACACATCTAAATCTTTCTCAAACACTTTCATGGCTCACATCAAAACACTTTTTTGAAAATACTATGGAAATTCAATTCTTTTTCAAACTGGTTTTACTGAAACTGTAGTTTTTCCCTGACATTCTTTCCTCTGTAACATCACCTTTCCAGCTTCGGGCGGTGTGGGATCACTCACTTCACCTCACCTAGTAGCTCGCCACTACCCCGCAGCCACCCACATCAGGGTCTTGGTCCCTGGGTCTTGCAATCCACACACTTTCGGCCGGTCTAGCTCTGATACCATTCTGTCATGCCCCAACCCTCGGGTACGTGAAAGCCAACTGAAAACTAAAACCTTTCCCTAAAACCATGAGCCATGAACGTAAAATAATTTATTAAAGACAACTGTAATTTACAAAACTCTTTACAAAAACCCAAGTGTAAAATAAGTTTATGAAACACTGGTGGTCCCACTGCCTCGTCTTATCTCCACTGCCTCCTTAGCCTGCTTAACCTGCAAAACAAACCCTGCACCCAACCAAAGGTGCACTAGGTTTAAACACAAACCCGTAAGCTCACTAGAGCTCGTATGAGTGAAACCTAACTAAAAACCTCAAATTAGAAAATCAGTAAAATAATCAAATAAAGAACCACCTTAATGCCTCGAATCGTAATCAAACGACAAACTAGAAATCACAATCCTTAACTCGGTCACCAATCCTCTCAACCAATCAAATTCACTGTGATCCATAATACCTCAATTATCCTAAATTAATCCCTTTAAACTGAAAATCACCTCGAGTTAGTGCACAAGATCTTGTCCTGGAAATCCATCTAAATTCTCCAACTGGAACTCACTAATCCTCAATAATAACCACTGATGCCCAAGACTTTTACCTAATCCTTTAACCTCAATTAACCTTTAAATACTCGGAATCTCCAATCCTAATTCCGTACCCCCTTAACTAGCAAACAGCAAACAAGCAAACCAACCAAACAAGTAACTGAACTGGAATTAATTGAACTTAAATTCACTCACAGTGTACCACATGAAAAGACCAAACTGCCTTTCGTGGCTTCTTTGCACGAATTCTAAAATTCGACAGTACAACAGCATTGGAAATACAATTCCCGAGTCAAAGGGTACCTGTTAAGGCCAGACAACCAACCAAAACAGCAGGGTTCACAAACAGTCCGTTAGACAACTGAAACGGGCAGGAACCACCACGCACGGTGGCTGTCCGACCCTGGAAAACACTCAACAAGTCCAAGAAACTATCCCAAAACTCACCCATACGTTCGGGTGATTGGACCGAGGCCAAAAACATAGAAAAGAGTCGCTCAAACCACCACACGCGGCGGGACCCGGGTGGTCAACGGTGGTCAACCTGCCAAAAACCAAACTCACTAACGTCGAAAACAAGCTATACAGACACGTAGAGGAGGTCGAGTGGACAAAAACTCAGACTTGTGTCGACGACCAAAAGTGGCCGAAAACAGCTGGAAATGGCGGAGGAAGCTCGCGGCCTACCTAACTAGGATCCGCCGCCCACGGCGGTCCAACGGACGATTGGAGCACACAACTGTGATGGGCTCGACGAGAGAAGTCATTCTTGGCTAGTGGGAGGTCGCACCGTCGCCGGAAAAAGGAGATCGCCGTCGGTGACTCCTGTGCGCGAACGGAAGCTCGAGTTCTGGGCTACTCTGGGCTAAACGGCGGCCAAAGTAAGGAAGAGGAGGGAGGCGCGAGCATGGCCAGCTGAAGCCCAAGCCCAAGACCTTTCTAACGAACCCAAAGTCAACACAAAAACTTTACTCGAACTAAAAGTCAACTTTTGCCCCCAAGTTTAAAATCAACTTAAAATTAGAAAAACGCCCAAAACGTTTTATTTCCCAAATTAAAATCCCGAAATCCTTGAAAAGGTTTTTTTTTTTTTTTTTTAAACAAACTTTGGAAAAGTGCGGGGTCTTGCACTTGGTCGGAGACCCTTGGGTTGTGGTAGAGGTGCTGTTGTGATTGGAAGTGTTCTTTACAGGTTCTTCTATAAATGGGTTAGTCCAATTTCAGGGGAAGTTCTACTGAATTTTCAACAGGATTTTCTTTAATATTGAATTCCCGCAGGATCACACCAAATTTCAAGGTGGAATTCGGAGTAATTAAATTAAACTTAAACAACTAAACCAAACTTTAAAGTCTTACTCAAAGACTTATTTCGATGCGACGGAAATTAGACAGGGCATCACCTCAGAGAAAGGCTAATTTTTTATTAGAGAAATTAATCACCACCTTTATGGGGTAGTTAATAACCCAACCAAAAATAAACAAAATTTGAATTATGGAGCTTTTCCAAAAAAGATTGGAACTTGATCCTTTGGATTCTCTTCACAAAAGGAAGGATTCCCTCAAGAAGAATTTTAGAGAGAGAACAAACTTAGAGTGAGGATCTCTCAACTCAAACTAGGAGATGCAAGTGAAAATGAAGAGGCATCTCCTCTATTTATAGGCTTTAGGAGGTGAGGAAGAAAGCTCTCACTTCTAATGTGGGACAATATGCAAGCAAAAAGGAATGGCCAAGAGTAAAAGGCTTTTAAATGAAGTTCAAGGGCTAAGATTAAAACAAAGGTAAATGATCAAGCGTGACAAAGCTCATCTTAGTTCCATGCACCATCCTAGTGTACACTTGTTGACGCATCAGTGCGTGACACTTGGCGCTGGCTGCCACGTCAGTAGCCACTTTACTTTTTTTTTTTTTTTTTCCTCTTCAACTTAAAAAATTCACCAAAAAACTGCTCGAATCTCCAAATAATTCCACGAAAAATCCTACAAACTTGTGAGACTAAGTACTATCTATTTCTGGGCTCAAAACAACAATTTGACTTGCAAATTTTTATGAAAAATCCAACTTCACCCAAAATAAATTCTAAAAAATAAATAATGGCCCAAAAATAATTATTCAACTTGGAAAATTCATAACTTAATCATTCTAACTCCAAATTCAACAAACCAAATGTCGTTACTCACAACAAATGAAGTTCGACGCTAGTGACGTCAAGCCTTAGTCACTAGTTCCTCAGAAGAATTCGAATTTAAGTGAGAAGTTAAATACTAAAAAAAGACAAGGTGACAGAACCGACCCCGAATTCTACCCTGAACTTCGGAGTGGTCCTACGGGAATCCAATATCAAGGAAAAT
>QANT01005770.1:0-10122 GCA_003254885.1 Purshia tridentata | reverse complement strand
GTATTTGAAATCCCACCATCCTACTCTCTCTCTTTTTCCCTCACCTCTAGCCACAATTGCCGGTGACCACCACCCACCACCCTCCGGTGACTTTTCGGCGATTTTTCTAGCCACCCTCCGGCGACTTTTCCGGCCACTCTCCGGCGAATTTTCCGGCCACATTCCGACGACTTTTTTCATTTTTAATCATATATTTCAATTCTTAAATTGTCAAAAAAAAAAATTGAAATACTTTTTGAAATCCTCACCTTTAAATTTTGTATTCAAACAATAGAATTTCAAATCTAGGAATTTCAATTTCATGGATTTCAAATGCATAAATTTGAAATCCAAATCCAAATCCAAATTCAATAATCCAAACGGGCCCTTAATACTTGAAAAACAATAATTTCCCATTTATATATATAGTTGTTGATGATGAATAGGACTAATCAAATTTTAATTTTGGTGTGTCAGGAAATATATAAGAAAGGAGGAAGAAATTTTGGGTTCATTGGCCTGTGGCCTATTGCTAGTTTGCCATTCGCAAGAGCATTTGAAGAGGAACAACATGGTTTCGGCCAACTTATTACTTCATATGTGAAACTACACAACAAAGCTTTTCCCAAACTCCTGCAAAAGCTAGACAAGGAGCTCAAGGGATTCAGATACTCACTTTCTGATTCTTATCAGTTTCTCAAACGAGGATAAACCACCCTTCTAAATATGGTACGTAATCTTCTTAATTATTTATTTTTATGGTTAATTTGATCCTTTTACTACTAATTAATCTAAGAGCAAGAGAAGATATATATATATATATATATATATATATATATACTGATATGACAGATGACCATGTTTTATTTTGTTTTGTGAAAGGTTTCAAAGAAGGGAAGGTGGCATGCTGTGGGAGTGGTCCATACAGAGGAATATTAAGCTGTGGAGGGAAGAGAGGTGTGACAGAGTATGAATTATGTGACAATGCTATTGAATATGTCTTCTTTGACTCTACTCATCTTACAGAAGCCGCCTCCAAGCAATTTGCCAAGCAATTTTGGAGCGGAGCTCCTAATTCCACAGCGCCTTATAATCTCAAAGCATTTTTTGAAACTAATTAAGTACAAATGTATTGATAATTAATTAAATCTTTAATTTGGTGTTACCTGTGCGTGGTACAAGATCAATAAGCAAATTATTTTGGGAAATAGACATAATTAGCACTTTTGCATGAGTGGTTTATAATTATAGTACCAGAAAATAGCACTTTTTTGACATGAATTCTCCCAATTTGCAAATGCCCTTCCTCCCTCGCCAAACCACCCCAGTACCATTTATCAAACAACGACAGCAGCAATGGGACATGATCATGCCATTTCATCAAAAACGTTTCCCAGATTGCTCAAATACATGCCAAAATCATAAGAACTAGCCAAGAGCAACAATGAGAAAGAGGAAGAGAGAGAGAGAGAGAAGAGGAAATGGCGAACTGAAGCTCCAGAAGAGCTTCTTGGCAGTTCACTCATGGTGGTCCCCATAACTCTAGATCTGCCCGGACGCTGACTATATGAGACGGTCGACAAAAAGCAATATATTATGGTCGACGTTAACCATATGGATTCTGTTTTGGAAATGCCATTGGAGTGGTATGAGGGAGAAAGGGGCATTTGGGACATTCATGTAAATAAAGTGCTATTTTTTGTAAAGATTAATTTTATTTCTATAATTTTAAACCACTCATGCAAAGGTGCTAATTATGTCTATTTCTCAATTATTTTTGTGTAAGTCATGATTTTATTCTTTTATATTTCAATTTGGAAGGTATAATAAGAACTGTTATTTCAGGTTGTAAAATTTTAGACAACACTTGTAATAGAATATTTTTTGTAGTAAATTATTTTAAAATTCTTAATGATAAATAAACTCACCTAAAAAGTTGCAATGACAAATTTATCTACTTTTTGACAAATAAGCCCAAATAATAATTTCCTCCGTAAGCTTTGCCGAGCACTAGAGGTTTTTTTTTTTTTTTTTGGCAGTGGCAAGTAGTAGCAATTATTTTTACATTATAACATAGCTGTATATAACTCCATAAGCTTGAATTTCATTTTTTTTGTTGGTTATATTAGTTTTTGACATGTTTATATAAGAAAAAATATAAGGTACATATATCTATAAGTATTTTTTTTTGCAGTTCAAATAGCTATTTTTGCACAGTGGCAATTGCCAAGCACTCAGTATTGTTTACTAAATGCTTGATGTGTTATGTGTCAAGCGCTATAGCAACCCAGAATTTTTCATCTGATCTTGTCTCTACAACAAAAATATGTTTAGGTGATGAAACTTTGGGAGACAAAGATGCTTTGGGCGACGAATAGTAACCTTCATCGTCGAAAGCCACTAAGTTTTGAGAGAGGAATATTTCATCATCTAAAACAACTTTGGGTGCTGAATTATGAATGCGTCGTCCAAAGTCTCTCAAACTAGATTGAATGTACGCTTGCTTCATTTTTTTTTTTTCAAATTCTACTTACACGTTTTTGAGAGAAAAATCAAAGTTTAGATTTGTCAAAGATCAATATATAGTTGACTGTTCCGCAGTATGAATACCACAAATTTAGAATAACTCGTCATCACTAGTGACTCATTAGAGATGTTTGATTCTTTGTGGCTCAAACATGAGAACCAAGATAGAGGCACAAATTAAGATACAGGGGTTAAGCGTTGTCGTGTTTGCAGCAGCTGCATCACTTGTTTGCTAGTGTTTGCTGTCCATTGTGGGTCCTCTATGGTCATTTTCTACACCGGAGACGTACTGTGTAACATGCATATGTACACGTTTTGTGTATATATCCTATTTCTGGATTGTCTTTTCTTGACTTTTCGACCAAGAAAGAAAGATTGATTTGATATGGACTTTGTATAGATGATGATGATTTGATTTTAAAGAGGTGACATGTTTTTTAAAAGAGAGCTTCTAGAGGTCAATATATATGAATATATACTCCTCAATTCATTGTTTTAAAATCCAAATTAATGCCCCTACAAATAGTCATTGATGAAACTAACAAATAAGTTCATTAATTAAGATTGCATATTGATAACAGATATGGCGAATATAAGCTCAAGATTTCTACAGATCTTTGTGTTTATCTTGTGTACAAGCCTTAGCCTTGGGTTGGGAAACAAACACAAACATGTACCACTCTTCATCTTTGGGGATTCAGTATATGATGCTGGAAATAACAACTACATCAACACCACCGCCAGAGCAAATTATTGGCCATATGGTGAAACCTTCTTCAAGTATGCAACGGGCAGATTTTCAGATGGTCGAATTATTCCAGATTATATTGGTAAGATTAAGATATATAGTACTAATAACTTAATTTATAATAAAATCTATGTTTTCCTGTAAAAACGTGTAATTAATTAT
The DNA here is from genome assembly GCA_003254885.1 of Purshia tridentata. Taxonomy (NCBI): domain Eukaryota; kingdom Viridiplantae; phylum Streptophyta; class Magnoliopsida; order Rosales; family Rosaceae; genus Purshia; species Purshia tridentata. The sequence continues at coordinate 6,707 of QANT01005770.1, read as the reverse complement.
TATTATTAGGACACATATATATAATTGAGAGTTAATTTTTATGCAGCTGAGTATGCAGAGTTGCCATTTATTCCACCATATCTACAGCCTGGTAATCATGAATTCACATATGTATATATAATTGAGAGTTAATTTTTATGCAGCTGAGCATGCAGAGTTGCCATTTATTCCACCATATCTCCAGCCTGGTAATCATGAATTCACATATGGTGTCAACTTTGCATCTGCTGGGGCTGGTGCTTTGGTTGAAACTGTTGCAGGCTGGGTATGTCACAAACACAAATATATATTTTAATCTGCACAAATTAATATATTATTGTTTTGATATATTCTCCTACCATGTATTCATCAATTATGTCCCTATAGTTTATGAAGGAATTAGTTGCTCTACGATCTTCACCTTGTTTCAGGTGATAGACCTTCATACTCAACTGTCATATTTTGAGAGCGTTTGGAATTCATTGAGGCAGAAATTAGGGGATGAAGAAGCCAAGACTCTGCTATCAAGAGCTGTTTACTTGTTTAGCGTCGGAAGCAACGATTACATCTTCCCTCTCGAGACAAATTCCAGCGTTCTCCGATCCTACTCTCACGACGAGTTTGTAGGGATAGTGATAGGCAACATAACTACAGTCATCAAAGTAAATCAAATATTCTTAGTACTTGAAAAACAAGAATTTCCCATTTGTTTATATATAATATTAATAGTGCTAATCAAATGTTGATTTTGATGTGCTAGGAAATATATAAGAAAGGAGGAAGAAAGTTTGGGTTCATTAGCCTTGGGCCTCTTGCTAGTATGCCTTTCGGAAAAGTATATGAAGAGGAAATAAATGGTTTCGGCAAACTTATTACTTCATATGTGAAACTACACAATAAAGCACTTCCCAAACTCCTGCAAAAACTAGAGAATGAACTCAAGGGATTCAGATACTCACTCTTCGACTCTTATAACTTTCTCAAACAAAGAATAAACCACCCTTCTAAATATGGTATACACCTACTTCCTCAATTAATTATTTTTATGGTTAATTTATTTTCGTCCTTTTACCATGTTTTTGTTTTGATATTGTTAATATTGTCAAAGGCTTCAAAGAAGGGAAGGTGGCATGCTGTGGGAGTGGTCCATACAGGGGCATTGATAGTTGTGGAGGGAAGAGAGGTGTGACAGAGTACGAATTATGTGACAATGTTAGTGAACATGTCTTCTTTGACTCTAGTCATCTAACTGAAGGGTACTACAAGCAATTTGCCGAGAAATTCTGGAGCGGAGCTTCCAATTCCACTGCACCTTATAATCTGAAAGCATTGTTTCAAAATAATTGAGTAAAAATGTATAGATCATTCGATGAACAGTAGATACATCCAAATAAACCTTTAATGTGGTGTTACCTGTGCATGACACAAGATGAATAAGGAAATTATTTTTGTCCAAGTCATGAATTTTATTCTTCTAGATTTTCAATTTTGAGAGGTATAATAAGAAATGTTAAGTGTGTGACTTTTTTCCTGTCAAGTTGGAAATTTTAGACCATGCTTCTAATAGACTGTGTTTCTGTATTTTTATAATAAAATTTGAACATATTTCGTTGTAAAGTATTATAGGTCAAAACTGCATTTTTTTCGAAGCATATTATGTAAAGACTATTTAATAATAGAACATTTTCCATTATACTTTGACTAACTAAAAAATTGGCAACAAACTTATGTGGGAAGGGGTAGGAAATTTGGGTTCATCAACTTGCTGACCTTATAATCAAACCAGAAAATAATGATAGCTGCTTAGAAGAAATTTTTGTCCAAACCAACCATGCTCTCCCCAAACTTCTCCTAACATTGGAAAACCAGTTGGAGGTTTCAAATATTCACTCTACTAAGCGCACTCTTTTCAGTACATGACGTTTGATAATAAGGCCTGGGCCATGGTATGTCTGAAACATCTACAACCATTAGGCCATAGCCTCAACTGTCCAAAATTTGATTAGCACACCCACCATCCAAGAAATTTCGAGTTGGTGGGTATAATATAAATCAAAGGTTTTAGGTGCATATCAAATTTGGTACAATGTCAGCAATCATATATGCATAATATCAATTTGGTTTTAAATATTATCTTCTAGCTATGACCAGCTAGCTGGTCTAGATTTTCCAAAATTTAATTTTAAAAATGTTGACTATGAAGCTGCTGTTTAAATAATATATGCTAATGTTTAATTTGATCAATATTATAAAATCTTATTAATTAATCATTCTAGTCAAGTCAGTATAATTAATGTTGTTATATATGAAGCTGCTGTTTAAATAATGTTAATGTTTTGATCAATCTTAAATCTTATTAATAAATCTTTCTATTCAAGTCAATATAATGTTGATTAGTATTCCTAAACTTGAGAAAAATCAAAATTTAGACTTATCAAAGATATATCAATAGTTGACTGTGCAGCACAGCATGAGCACATATACTACACATTTTTTAAAAAAATTTCATAAAAGAAATTAGACTAATTCATCTGACGTTTTGACTGTAGATTTAACATTACTAAATCTACAAGTGTTCTTGCTTTGTGTACTATATGTTTTAATTTCTGGATTGTTTTGACTTTACTGACCACTTAAAAATTGATTTGGATATTTAATTTATAGATAATGGTGATGTTTGATTGTTCAAGAGCTAGAGGTCATATATATGTATAAAATATTCTTGAATTATTTTAAAATCCAAATGCACCTACAAGTAGCCATTGATGAAACTGACCAATAAAGGTGATCAAGATTGCATATAGATAGACATATATGGCGAATATAAGCTCAAGTCTTCTTCAGATCTTTGTGTTTGCCTTGTGCACAAGCCTTAGCCTTGGGCTGCGGAACAAACACAAACATCATGTAGTACCACTCTTCATCTTTGGGGGTTCAACATTTGATGCTGGAAATAACATCTACATCAACACCATTTTCAGTGCAAATTATTGGCCCTATGGTGAAACCTTCTTTAAGTATCCAACAGGAAGATTTTCGGATGGTCGAATTATTCCAGATTTTATTGGTAAGGATTAAGATATAAATTACTAACTTTATACTTGTATGTTTTTCGATAAAATGTGAAACTATTGTTATTAGGACACACATTAATTGAGAGTTATTTATTACTGTTGCAGCTGAGTATGCAAAGTTGCCATTTATTCCACCCTATTTACAGCCTGGTAATCATGAATTCACATATGGCGTCAACTTTGCATCTGGTGGGGCTGGTGCTTTGGTTGAAACTCACAGAGGCTTGGTATGTCACATATATATATATATGATTTAATTTGTACAAATTAATTTTCTTCTCTGAAATTTGAAGTCAGTATTCTTGTGGACTTGATGATCAAGGCCTATCTTCACTCATTAGTTTCTTTAACAGATGAGATAATGATATAAATACAGATAGATTGTTCCTTTTGATTGAGTAATTTAGTACACATACTTAATTAGATGTTCCTGGCTAATATTATTGTTAATTTGATATATACATCAATTATGTCTCTATTAGTTGGTTTACGATCTTCACCTTGTTTCAGGTGATAGACCTTCATACTCAAGTTTCATATTTTGAAAGCGTTAGGAATTCATTGAGGCAGAAATTAGGGGATGAAAAAGCCAAGACTCTGCTATCAAGAGCTGTTTACTTGTTTACCGTCGGAAGCAACGACTATGCCTTCCCTTTCGAGACCAACTCCAGCGTGCTCCGATCCTACTCTCAAGACCAGTTTGTAGGGATGGTGATAGGCAACATAAGTGCAGCCATCAAAGTAAACCAAATACTCTTAATACTTGAAAACAATAATTTCCCATTTCTATATATACATGTAGTTGTTGATGATGAATCGGACTAATCGAATATTAATTTTGGTGTCTCAGGAAATATATAAGAAAGGAGGAAGAAATTTTGGGTTCATGAACCTGTGGCCTATTGCTAGTGTGCCGTTCGCAAGAGCATTTGAAGAGGAACAATATGGTTTCGGCCATCTTATTACTTCATATGTGAAACTACACAATAAAGCTTTACCCAAACTCCTGCAAAAGCTAGACAAGGAGCTCAAGGGATTCAGATACTCACTCTCTGATTCTTACCAGTTTCTCAAACAAAGGATAAAGCACCCTTCTAAATATGGTACGTAATCTTCTTAATTATTTATTTTTATGGTTTATTTGATCCTTATACTAGTAATTAATCTAAGAGCAAGAGAAGATATATATATATATACACTGATATGACAGATGACCATGTTTTATTTTGTTTTGTGAAAGGTTTCAAAGAAGGGAANAAAAAATGAAACGGTACCTGAATTGTCTTAATTTATATTTTCCATACAGTAGTCAAGTATGACGGCTAATATATATATTATACACAATTTCCTCACAAAATACAAAAGACAAGTATTTACCCACTACGTTCCATTTTCTTCGATCAGGACCATTGCAAAGTAATTAAGAAGTTCATGTACCTTCATATATGACATATACTTCTTAATTAGTTATTAGCTAGCTAGTAAAGAATAAAATTTGATAATTCATTATATGATATTCGGTCAGTCTATTGTTTTTTTTNTTTTTTTTTTTGACCAAAGTGAAAAGGATTTTAATAAAAGCCAAACTAGGCAACAGTTCCAACAAATACAATCCACCAAACAAACCAAATACAACTGAAACACAGCAAGAGAGTCAACATACAAAAGCAGAGACTAATCTAATGGAAGCCCATCTGCAATTAACACACCAACCAAGGAAAATGGAGGGTTAGAAACCCAGTCCTCAGGACACATTCTCCTTCGAGCTAGCTGAGCCAACTCATGAGCAGCCAAATTGGCTTTTCTGGAAATCCATGACCACCTAATAGACAGAAATTCTTGCTGCAGCAGTTTGATGTCATGAATAATGGGAGTCGATTGCCAAGACATGGAATGTGAAGATTGAGTCAACGCCAAAATGAGAGACTGAGAATCAGACTCCAAAATTAAGTCAGTAAAGCCACACCTCTTAGCACCTCCTTTATTGCCAAAGCCTCAACCACTTCAGCAGATTCTGCAGCACATGCTTTAGCAACACCGCCCACAATCTGACCGGCATGGTTCCTCATAATGGCTCCAATTCCTGCAATATGGGAGTCCTTAACCCAAGACCCATCAGTATTTATCTTGATCTCATGTCCACAAGGAGGAGACCACTCTTCAGAACATGAATCCAAAAAAGAGGTCTGCTTCACAGGTTGAGAGACCTGGGAGGGAATAGACCCCATAAACTCATTAAAGGCTCTCATGGCATTGAAGCAAACCACTGCAGGATCAGGAACCATTCTCTGAAAAACAGACTTACACCTCATTTTCCAAATTTCCCACAAAAGAAAACAAATTCTAGCCATCAAAGCATTATCATCATTTTTCCAAGCTTTGCATACATCCAACAGCCAGGAATCCATAAAGGAGATAGTAGCTTTATTAACATGATACCCCAGACAACAAAACCAAACAGGCTCCACCCAATCACATAATAAAAAGAGATGCTCCACAGTTTCAGGATACCTCTGACAGATAGGACAGAGAGAAGAAACCGTGATCTTCCTCATGGCTAGATTAGATTTAACTGCAACAGCATTATGCATCACTTTCCAAACAAAATGTTTAATTTTTGGAAGGACTTTCAAATTCCAAATTGCTTTCCACAAACCACGGGTTATTTGATGTGAGGAATGGTTAGACACCAGATTTGTAGTAGACTTCTGTGCATGCTTCCAATGATAGCCTGATTTAACAGAGAACACGCCAGATTTAGTGAATGGCCAAATAAACCGATCGGGATGAGCTCTTGGCCCTAAAGGAATCTCAACAACTTTCTCCCTCACTGACTCATCCATATAAAAAAGGACTGAATCAAAATCCCATGACCAGTTATCTCGATTAATCAATTCAGAGACCCTCTGGGGAATATCAGAAGCACCAGCAATATTATTTTCCAAAAGAGGAACAGTTTGATCAGGAATCCATACATCCCTCCAAATTTGGATTGAGGCTCCATCAGAAACTTGCCACTTTCCCCCAGCCAACAATAAATCCCTGCCCTCCAACAGGCTGGACCAAGCCCAAGTAGCCCTGCATCCTTTCTTAGCATGTAAGAAGTCAGTATGTGGAAAATAAATGCTCTTGAGGATTCTGGCCCAAAGAGCATCAGGTTCGTGAATCAATCTCCAAGCTTGCTTGGCCAATAGGGCTAAATTAAATTCCTCAAAGTCTCTAAAACCCATCCCACCTTCCTTCTTAGGCAACCCAAGCTTCTCCCAACTAATCCAATGTATTTTCCTTTCATCCTCCTTCTGCCCCCACCAAAATCTAGAAATAGTAGAGTTCAAATCATCAAATACAACTTGGGGAAATTTGAAAATTGCCATTGGATAAGCAGGCACCGCATTAGCTACTGACTTGATCAACACTTCCCTGCCTGCATTGGATAAAAACAACTGCTTCCAGCTTTTAGTTTTCTTTTTAACTGCATCTGATACATAAGCTAATGCTCTCCTCTTGGATTATATGCACACGCAGCTAGCAGTATCATCTGAATTAACACCGATAACAAAGCCAAATCTCAATCGGTTACACTTCGACTCCATGACTTGTGAATGTTTGTCCTGAAAAGCAAACAAGCAAAGAGATCATAAAAAGAAACAAGAA
>QANT01005768.1:0-13277 GCA_003254885.1 Purshia tridentata | reverse complement strand
AGGCCAGAGGAAGAAGAGGAAGGAGGAGGCGAGCAGCCCGGTGCTAGTCTCGTCACTAGTCACCACCGGAGATATCGACGAAGGAGATCAGTGAAGGATAGCTCGCAGATGAGCATTTGGGAGAGTGTGAGTGTCTGCGAGTCCAACTGTTTGTGTGTTGAGGCAAAGGCTCGTGTTTGGCAAAAAAAATAAACGCAGCGCCTCTTGTCTAAGGATTAAGTTTGCATCTGTTTTTTATTTTAGATATCAGTTTTAATGAATAGTTAGATAAATTGAAAAACTTAAAATATCGTATTGGAAAACGTAATGATCTCTAAAATATTATATATATTAGTTTTTTAAAAATAAAAATGAAACCGATATTTAAAACTTAACCATATCAGTTACGTTTAAAACTGATATATATAAAGTGATATCTATGACCATTTTTGTAGTAGTGCGAAAACATCATTTTGGTGCATGCTTAGTCTACTTTTGTCTAAATTGCATCAAAACGTGCTCAGTTGGCAAGAAAGACTTTGAGAAGCACATTCTGAAATCTCGATTAGGGTGCTAGCCCAAAAGAACCACTTTAGGTGTTAAGAATGCACGAAAACATCATTTTGGTGCATATTCGGTCAAAATTCGTCGAAATTGCACCAAAACTTTCCTGGTTGGCAAGAAAGACATGAGGAAGCACTTTCTTATGTCTCAATATTAGCGTGGTAACCCTAAAGAACAACTTTAGGCCGTAAGAATGTACAAAAACGTCATTTCGTTGCATACTAAGTCCAATTTGATTAAAGTTGCACGAAAACATCATTTCGGTGCACACTTAGCCCAATTTGGATGAGCATTCTCGCCCTAAAAAAGCACATTTCGTGTTTAGATGTAACGAAAACATCATTTCGGTGCATACTCAGTCCACTTTTGTCTAAATTGCATCAAAACGTGCTCAGTTGGCAAGAAAGACTTTGAGAAGCAAATTCTCAAATCTCGATTAGGGTGCTAGCCCAAAAGAACCACTTTAGGTGTTAAGAATGCATGAAAGCATCATTTCGGTGCATATTCGGTCAAAATTCATCGAAATTGCACCAAAACTTTCCTGGTTGACAAGAAAGACATAAGGAAGCACTTTCTCATGTCTCGATATTAGCGTGCTAACCCTAAAGAACCACTTTAGGCCCTAAGAATGCACGAAAACGTCATTTTGGTGCACACTTAGCCCAATTTGGATGGGCATTCTCACCCTAAAGAAACACATTTCGTGTTTAGAGGTAACGAAAACATCATTTTGGTGCATACTTAGTCTACTTTTGTCTAAATTGCATCAAAACGTGCTCAGTTGGCAAGAAAGACTTTGAGAAGCACATTCTGAAATCTCGATTAGGGTGCTAGCCCAAAAGAACCACTTTAGGTGTTAAGAATGCACGAAAACATCATTTTGGTGCATATTCGGTCAAAATTCGTCGTAATTGCACCAAAACTTTCCTGGTTGGCAAGAAAGACATAAGGAAGCACTTCTCATGTCTCGATATTAGCGTGCTAAGCCTAAAGAACCAATTTAGGCCCTAAGAATGCACGAAAACGTCATTTTGGTGCACACTTAGCCCAATTTGGATGGGCATTCTCACCCTAAAGAAGCACATTTCGTGTTTAGATGTAACGAAAACATCATTTCGGTGCATACTCAGTCCACTTTTGTCTAAATTGCATCAAAACGTACTCGGTTGGCAAGAAAGACTTTGAGAAGCACATTCTCAAATCTCGATTAAGGTGCTAGTGTTGAGTGCTCAATTTACACTATTTTTGTATACTAACTCTCTGACTTAGAGTGCAAGAACTCGACGTTTTTGTGTCTTTTGCTTTACTTTTGTATTTTGTAAGTTAAATGAAGCAAAGATGAAGAAAGAATCCAAAAAAGCCAAAATTGGATAATTCCTGATCAAATTAGGAAAACTAAAGAAATCTTGATGGAACTAGGAAAGCTGAAATCTTATTCAAATGAGGAATCCTAGCCAGACAAAGAAAACCATCAATGTTTAAGGCCAGAAATGAGAGATCCTAGTTGGACTAGGAGAACTTAATCCTAGTTGGACCAGGAAAATTACCCTAGTTGGACTTGATGGCAAAAGTGAAATCCTAATTGGATAAGGTTTCCTAACGGGATTAGGAAATGCAGAGTCAAAGTCAAAGGTTCTAAAAGCTTCTGTAAGTGATTGGGCCTCAAGAAAAGCAAGCAAGAAGAGATTGGGCTAAGTCCAAGCCCACATTCAAGAGCCCATGTGCCTATTCCTTGTATTAGAAGACTTTCCCAATACTGGAATCCTAGTATGGAAGGAAGATCTTGGAAGACTTAGTCAAAGATCTCAAGGAGTCCTTAACTTGCTAGGAAGTCAAAACCCTGGAAATATGAGCAGTAATTTCGACAGCAATCTTGTATTCCTCTAGATCTAATCGGATATCAACCCATATATTGTTGGAAAGATACGGATGTTAGCATTGCAGGGAATTTTAAGAACTCGATTTCGATACTCCTAGCTCAAGATTTGGCCATTTTAGTGAAGACAGCGCAGTAGTTCCGCGACCAGAAAAAGTCTACTCACCCAAAACAGCCCAAGGCCAATTCTTGGAGTGCAAGTAAACCCTTTCCTTGCAAGCCAAGGAATCTCCACCTCCTTTCTCCTATATAAAGGCCTCCTCTCCTCATTATTTGACAGCAAGCAACATCAGATCAACACATAATGTTAGCAATCTAGAGAGAGAAAGAGAGAGAGGGAGACACAAGGGTGAAGCCCTAGGGCTTGGGCGCAAGCTTCCTAGCTTGTTGCCCTAGCCCTAGTCGCCGCCTCCTCCTTGAGTTTTTCTTATTTTTATTCTTTTGTTTATTAGTTTAGTTTGTTCTTTCTTTCATTATGGATTTATTGACTATTTTTATATAATAAAAGTTAGTTCTTTTATTTTATGTTTTATGTTTTAATCACTTTTATGCATTGTTGAGTGGATGATGAAGCCTCTATTATTGATCAATGTTTGAATTATGGTTTCTTGTAATTTATGATGATGGTACTTGCATAAAATCCTATTATCTATTAGAATGGCACTAGTTGCAGATTCTTTTAAGATGAGCTACCTTAGGGATGAAGCATCTAGTGATTGTTATAAAATTGAATAAGCTCGAAAGGATGACAATTTTAGAAGTAAAAAGCAGCCACTTAAGCAACGGTTGTGATAATAGTATTCATATGATTAGCACTGTGTACATTTGGTTGGAAAGGTGGTCTATGTGTTTGACATCTTCATAGAACTTAATGCTCTTGCATAGGTGATTGCCCTAGTTTATCTAGGAACATGCACGTTAACTTGCTAGGGTAGGCCCGATAAGTTCTTAGTACATGCATAAGGAAGGTATAACGCCAAAGGGAAATAGCCAAAGCCTTTGGTAGTCAAATTTTATGTTTGTAGTCTTTTGAAATTGCATGTTATCATATTAGTTGATCATTGATAGTTTGCTGGAATCTGATGCTTAACAATGCCATGAATGTGTGTGTGTGTGTGTGTGTGCATGTTGTGTGTTTTTGTGTTTTTCTATCAAATCTAAACCCTCTTTTCCTTGTGTGTGAGTTAGTGTTTCTAATATGTAAGTTGAGTTGGTTCATTGCTACTAGACTCATTCCCTTGCTACTCTAAAATTCATGCACTTGCGAGTTAAACTTAGAGTTGGAATAAATGTTTAATAATTTTGCTCTTTCGAAAACAATCAACAGCTAGCCCAAAAGAATCACTTTAGGTGTTAAGAATGCACGAAAATATCATTTTGGTGCATACTTGGTCAAAATTCGTTGAAATTGCACCAAAACTTTCCTAGTTGGCAAGAAAAACATGAGGAAGCACTTTCTCATGTCTCGTTATTAGCGCGCTAATCCTAAAGAACCACTTTAGGTCCTAAGAATGCATGAAAACGTCATTTAAATGCACACTAAGTCCAATTTGATTAAAGTTAAACGAAAACGTTCTCAGTAGGCAAGAAAGACATGGGGAAACACTTTTTCTTATCTCGATTAGTGTTCAAGCCCTAAAGAACAACTTTAGGGCTAAGGATGTACGAATACGTCATTTTAGTGCACACTTAGTCCAATTTGGTTGAAGTTGCATGAAAACATGCTTGGTTGACAAGAAACACATGGGGAACCACTTTGTCATGTTTGGATTAGAGTTCTAGCCAAAATAAATGAGCTTAGGTGTTAAGAATGCACTAATACGTCATTTCAGTGCACATTAAGTCAAATTTGGCTAACGTTGCAACAAAATACGCTCGGTTGGCAAGAAAGACATAGGGATGCACTTTCGCATGCTTGGATTAGCGTTCTAGCCTTAAAGAAGCACATTTCGTGGTAGGATAGAACAAAAATGCCTTTTCGGTGCATACTCATTCTAACTTGGTCCAAATTGCACCAAAACGTGCCCGATTTGCAAGAAAGAGATGAGGAAGCACTCTCTAATGTCTCGATTAGTGTGCTAGCCCTAAGAAACCACTGTAGGTGTTAAGAATGAACAAAAACGTCATTTCGGTGTGCACTATGTTCAATTTGGATAAAGTTGCACCAAAACATTATCGGTTGACAAGAAGGACATGGGGAAGCACTTTTTCATACTTGGATGGGCATTCTCGTCCTAAAGAAGCACATTTCGTGTTTAGAAGTAACAAAAACATCATTTCGGTGCATACTCAATCCACTTTCGTCTAAATTGTAACAAAACATGCCCGGTTGGCATTAAAGACATTGAGAAACACTTTTTCATTTCTCGATTAGCGTGCTAGCCCTAAACAACCACTGCAAGTGTTAAGAATACAGGAAAACATCATTTCGATGCATACTCAGTCCAAATTCGTCCAAATTGCACCAAAACTTTCTTGGTTGGCAAGAAAGACATGAGGAAGCACTTTCTCATGTTCCGATATTAGCGTGCTAACTCTAAAAAAGAACTTGAGGCCCCAAGAATGCACGAAAACGTCATTTCAGTGCATACTTAGTCCAATTTGGATAAAGTGGCACGAAAACGTGCTCGGTTGACAAGAAACACATGGGGAACCACTTTCTCAAGTTTGGATTAGCGTTCTAACCCAAATGAATACCTTAGGTGTTAAGAATGCATGAATACGTCATTTCAGTGCACATTGAGTGAAATTTGGCTAAAGTTGCAATAAAATGCGCTCGATTGGCAACAAATACATAGGGATGCACTTTCTCATGCTTGGATTAGCTTTCTCGCCTTAAGGAAGCACATCTTGTATTAGGATAGAACAGAAATGCCTTTTCGGGACATACTCAGTCTAACTTAGTCAAAATTGCACCAAAATGTGCCCGGTTGGCAATAAAGAGATGAGGAAGCACTCACTAATGTCTCGATTAGCGTGCTAGCCTTAAGGAACCACTTTAGGTATTTGTTGAATTGTTTTCTTAGAACCAAATAAATACTCAATTCTAAGTTTACTCGCAATTGCACGAATCGCGGCGTAGCAAAGCATGCAAATAACGAGGTCGATCCCACAGGGGATAGGTAAACATGCATCAAACCAATTTAGCTTATTCATAACTCACACACACGGCATGGGGGTTTAGAGTTAAGTCAAAACTCACACATACTCTCTAACACACACACACACACACACACACTCTTTCATGGTATTGTTAAGCATCAGAATCCACCAAACTATCAATAATCAATTATTATGATAACATGCAATTTCAAAAGACTACAAACACAAAGTCTGCCTACCAAAAGCTTTGGCTATTTCCTTTTGGCATTGTACCCTCCTTATGCATATACTAGGAGTCTCTTAAACCTGCCCTAGCAAGTTAACTTGCATGTTCCTAGACAAGCTAGGCCAATCACCCATGCAAGAGTCATTATAATTGGTGAAGATGACAAACACATAGACCGTATATCCACCGTGATGAACGCTACGCCATCTATGAATACTATTATCACAATCAGTTCTTAATTAATTGCTTGTTACTTCTAAAATTAGCATCCTTTTGAGCTTATTCAATTTTATAACAATCACGAGATGCTTTATCCCTAAGGTGGCCAGTCTTAACGAGTGCCATTTAATTAGATAATAGGATTTTATGTACGTACCACCATCATTAATTCCAGAAATCATAATTCAAACATTGAACATAAATAAAGGTTTCATCTTTAACTTAACAATGCATAAAAGTAACTAAGACATGAACATGAAAAAAATAAATTTAATTAGATAAACAAATTGCCAATCCATGTTCAAGGTCTTAATTAAAACTTAAAAATAATTAAACAACACAAAAAGCATGAAAAAGGAAGAAGGAAACCACAAGGAAGTCACGGCAAGGACTAGGAAGCTTGTTCTCCTTGTTGCTCACGGCAAGGCTGGGCATACACGGGTGTCACGACCTCGTCCTTCCACCTCTAGGGCTGCACGGCACACACTCCTCTCTTTGCTTGGCTTGCTCGCAGCACACAGTCTCTCTCCCTCTCTAAATAAATAAAATTCTAAACTTTTGGTTTGAGAGCAGATTATACTTGCAAAGAAGATGTGAAGAGCTTGATGATAAATAATAAGGAGAGGAAGCCTTTATATAGGAGTGAAGAGGTGCTGATTCCTTGGCCTCCAAGGACTAGGACTTGCGGCACAAATAGGAAAGCAGAATTAGGGTTTCTCCTTGTGGGCTTGTGGCAAGGGCATCACTTAAGCCCATGTGCCTTGCGCCTCTTCCCTTGCATGCGTGTGAGCTTCTCCCTTGGTCCATGTGCATGCCACCTTAGGCCATTCCTTCATGTGATGTTGACTTGAGGTCATTGGCTTGATGAAGCTTCTAGAACCCCTTTGACTTTGACCCAACATTCCTTGGTCCACTAGGAGACTTTGTCCAACTAGGGTTAGGTTTTCCTAGTCTAACTAGGATTAGGTTTTCCTTGTGCAATTAGGATTTCCCTTTCCAGTCCAACTAGGGTTAACCTTTCCTAGTCCCACTAGGATTTGGTTTTCCTAGTTCAACTCGGATTTCTCATTTCTAGCCCTGGACATTGATGGTTTTCCTACCTAGTTTGATCAGGAATTGTCCAATTTTGTTTCTTTTGGCTTCTTTCGTCATAATTGCTCCATTTGGTCTACAAAAGATAGAAACAAAGCAAAAACACACAAAATGCCAAGTTCCAGCGCTCTAGGTTAGGGAGTTAGCATATAAAAATATGCACAAATGCACACTCAACAGTATTAAGAATCAAGAAAACATCATTTCGGCGCGCAGTCAGAATGATTTGTTTAAAGTTGCACCAAAACGTTATCGATTGACAAGAAAGACATGAGGAAGCATTTTCTCATGCTTGGATGAGCATTCTCGCCCTAAAGAAGCACTTTAGGTGTTAAGAATGCATGAAAACATCATTTCGGTGCATACTCGGTCAAAATTCGTCGAAATTGCACCAAAACTTTTTTGATCGGCAAGAAAAACATGAGAAAGCACTTTCTCATGTCTCGATATTACCGTGCTATAACCCAAAAGAACCACTTTAGGCCCTAAGAATGCATGAAAACGTCATTTCGATGCACACTAAGTCCAATTTGATTAAAGTTAAATGAAAACGTTCTCGGTTGGCAAGAAAGATATGGGGAAGCACTTTCTCGTGTCTCGATTAGCGTTCAAGCCCTAAAGAACCACTTTAGGGGCTAAGGATGCACGAATACGTCATTTCGGTGCACACTAAGTCCAATTTGGTTGAAGTTGCCCGTACACGTGCTCTGTTGACAAGAAACACTTTGGGAACCACTTTCTCATGTTTGAATTAGCGTTCTAGCCCAAATGAACAAGCTTAGGTGTTAAGAATGCACTAATACGTCATTTCAGTGCACATTGAGTGAAATTTGGCTCACATTGCAACAAAACGCGCTCGTTTGGCAAGAAAGGCATAGGGCTTTCCCATGCCTGTATTAGATTTCCAGCCTTCAAGAAGGACATTTCGTTTTAGGATAGAACAAAAACGCTTTTTCGGTGCATACTCAGTCTAACTTGGTCCAAATTATACCAAAACATGCCCGGTTGGCAAGAAAGAGATGAGGAAGCACTCTCAATGTCTCGATTAGCGTGTTAGCGCCACGGAACCACAGTAGGTGTTAAGAATGAACAAAAACGTCATTTCTGCGCACTCAGTTCAATTTGGATAAAGTTGCACCAAAATGTTATCGGTTGACAAGAAAGACATGGGGAAGCGCTTTCTCGCCCTAAAGAAGCACATTTCGTGTTTAGAAGTAATAAAAATATCATTTCGATGCATACTTAGTCCACTTTCGTCTAAATTACATCAAAACGTGCCCGGTTGGTATGAAAGACATTGAGAAGCACTTTCTCATGTCTCGATTAGCGTGCTAGCCCTAAAAACCACTACAGGTATTAGGAATGCACAAAAACATTATTTTAGTGCATACTCGGTCCAAAGTCGTCTAAATTGCACCAAAACTTTCTTGGTTGGCAAGAAAGACATGAGAAAGCACTTTGACATGTCCCATTATTAGCGTGCTAACCATAAAGAACCACTTTAGGCCTTAAGAATGCACGACAATGTCATTTTGGTGCACACTTAGACCAATCTGATTGAAGTGGCACGAAATCATGCTCAGTTGACAAGAAACACATGGGGAACCACTTTCTCATGTTTGGATTAGCGTTCTAATCCAAATGAACTACCTTAGGTGTTAAGAATGCATGAATACGTCATTTTAGTGCACATTGAGTTAAATTTGGCTAACGTTGCAACAAAACACGCTCGATTGGCAAGAAAGACATCGGGATGCCCTTTCTCATGCTTGGATTAGCTTTCTAGCCATAAAAAATCACATTTTGTTTTAGGATAGAAAAAAAATGCCTTTTCGGGGCATAGTCAGTCTAACTTGGTCCAAATTGCACGAAAACATGCCTGGTTGGAAAGAAAGAGATGAGGAAGCACTCTCTAATGTCTCGATTACCGTGCTAGCCCTTAAAAACCACTTTAGGTGTTAAGAATGAAGAAAAGGTCGGTGCGCAGTCAATACGATCTGGTTAAAGTTGCACCAAAATGTTATCGATTGACAAGTAAGATATAGGGAATCACTTTTTCATGCTTCGATGAGAATTCTTGCCCCAAAGAACCACATTTCATGGTTATAAGTAACGAAAACATCATTTCAGTGCATGCTCAATCCACTTTTGTCTAAATTGCATCAAAACGTGGCTGGTTGGCAAAAAAAACTTTGAGAAGCAATTTTTTATGTCTCGATTAGCGTGCTAGCCCAAAAGAACCACTTTAGGTGTTAATAATGCAAGAAAACATCATTTCGGTACATAAACGTTCCAAATTCATCCAAATTGCACAAAAACCTTCCTGGTTGGCAAGAAAGACATGAGGAAGCACTTTCTTACGTTTGGATTGGCATTCTAGCCCAAATGAACGAGCTTTGGTGTTAACAATGCACGAATACGTCATTTCAGTGCAAATTGAGTCAAATTTGGCTAACGTTACAACAAATTGCGCTCGGTTGGCAAGAAAGACATAGGGATGCACTTTCTCATGCTTGGATTATATTTCCAGCCATAAAGAAGCACATTCCGTGTTAGGATAGAACAAAAATGCCTTAAGAAGCACATTTTTCATGCTTGGATGAGCATTCTCGCCCTAAAGAAGCACATTTCGTGTTTAGAAGTAACAAAAATATCATGTCAGTGCATACTCAGTCCACTTTTGTGCAAACTGATAAAACGTGCTCGGTTGACAAGAAAGACTTTGAGAAGCACTTTCTCATGCCTTGATTAGGGTGCCAGCAAGAACCACTTTGGATGCGAAGAATGCACGAACACATCATTTCGGTGCATACTCGGACAAAATTCATCAAAATTGCACCAAAACTTTCATGGTTGGCAAGAAACACATAAGAAAGCACTTTCACATGTCTCGATATTAGCATGCTAACCCTAAAGAACAATTTTAGGCCCTAAGAATGCACGAAAACGTCATTTCGATGCACACTAAGTCCAATTTGATTAAAGTTAAACGAAAACGTTCCTGGTGGGCAAGAAAGACATGGGGAAGCACTTTCTCGTGTCTTGATTAGCGTTCAAGCCCTAAAGAACCACTTTAGGGCTAAAGATACACGACTACGTCATTTCGGTGCACACTTAGTCCAATTTAATTGAAGTTGCACGAAAACATGCTCGGTTGACAAGAAACACATGGGAAACCACTTTCTCATGTCTGGATTAGCGTTCTAGCGCAAATGAACGAGCTTAGGTGTTAAAAATGCACTAATACGTCATTTTAGTGCACATTGAGTCAATTTGGCTAACGTTGCATAAAACGCGCTCAGTTGGCAAGATAGACATAGGGATGCACTTTCAAATGCTTGGATTAGATTTGCAGCCTTAAAGAAGCACATTTCGTTTTACGATAGAACAAAAATGCCTTTTCGGGGCATACTCGATCTAATTTCGTTTAAGAATGCACAAATATGGTAGTTCAGTGCACATTGAGTGAAATTTGGCTAACGTTGCAGCAAAACGCACTCGATTGGCAACAAATACATAGGGATGCACTTTCTCATACTTTCATTAGCTTTCTAGCTTTAAAGAAGCACATTTCGTGTTAGGATATAATAAAAATTATTTTTCGGGGCATACTCGATCTAACTTGGTCCAAATTGTTCCAAAACGTGCCAGGTTGGCAAGAAAGAGATTAAGAAGCACTCTCTAATCTCTCGATTAGCGTGCTAGCCTTGAGGAACCACTTTAGGTGTTAAGAATGAAGAAAACATCATTTCGGTGAGCAGTCAGTAAGATTTGATTAAAGTTGCACCAAAACGTTATCGATTGACAAGAAAGACATGGGGAAGCACTTTCTCATGCTTAGATGAGCATTCTAGCCTGAAAGAAGCACTTTAGTTGTTAAGAATGTACGAAAACATCATTTCGGTGCAAACTCGGACCAAATTCATCCAAATTACTCCAAAACTTTCCTGGTTGGCAAGAAAGATATGAGGAAGCACTTTCTCATGTCTCGCTATTAGCGTGCTAACCCTAAAGAACCACTTTAGGCCCTAAGAATGCACAAAAACATCATTTTGATGCACACTAAGTCCAATTTAGTTGAAGTTGCATGAAAACGTGCTCGGTTGACAAGAAACACATGGGAAACCACTTTCTCATGTTTGGATTAGCGTTCTAGCCCAAATGAACGAGCTTAGGTGTTAAGAATGCACTAATACGTCATTTCAGTGCACATTGAGTCAAAATTGGCTAACGTTGCATAAAACGCGCTCAGTTGGCAAGAAAGGCATAGGGATGCACTTTCAAATGCTTGGATTAGATTTCCAGCCATAAAGAAGCCCATTTCGTTTTAGAATAGAACAAAAACTCCTTTTCGGTGCATACTCAGTCTAACTTGGCCCAAATTGCACCAAAATATGCCCGGTTGGCAAGAAAGAGATGAGCAAGCACTCTCTAATGTCTCTTTTAGCGTGCTAGCCCTAAGGAACCACTTTAGGTGTTCAGAATGATCGAAAACGTTAATTCGGTGCGAACTCAGTACGATTTGTATAAAGTAGGACCAAACAATTATCAGTTGACAAGAAAGACATTGGGAAGCACTTTCTCATGCTTGGATGAGCATTCTCACCTTAAATAAGCAGATTTCGTGTTTAGAAGTAATGAAAACATCATGTCGATGCATACTTAGTTCACTTTTGTCGAAATTGCATCAAAACGTGCTCGGCTGGCAAGAAAGACCTTGAGAAGCACTTTCACATATCTCGATTAGGGTGCTAGCCCAAAAGAACCACTTTTGGTGTTAAGAATGCACGAAAACATCATTTCGGTGCATGCTCGATCAAAATTTGCTGAAATTGCACCAAAACTTTCATGGTTGGCAAGAAAGACATGACGAAGCACTTTCACATGTCTCAATATTAGCGTGCTAACCCTAAAGAACAACTTTAGCCCTATGAATGCATGAAAACGTCATTTCGATGCACACTAAGTCTAATTTGATTAAATTTAAACAAAAACGTTCCCAGTGGGCAAGAAAGACATAGGGAAGCACTTTCTCAAGTCTCGATTAGCTTTCAAGCCCTAAAGAACCACTTTATGGGCTAAGGATGCACGAATACGTCATTTTAGTACACAATCAGTTTAATTTGGTTGAAGTGGCACGAAAACATGCTCGGTTGACAAGAAACAATTGGGGAACCACTTTCTCTTGTTTGGATTAGCGTTCTAACCCAAATGAACTACCTGAGGTGTTAAGAATGCACGAATACGTCATTTCAGTGCACATTGAGTGAAATTTAGCTAACGTTGTAACAAAACGCGCTCGATTGGCGACAAAGACATAGGGATGCTCTTTCTCATGCTTGGATTAGCTTTCTAGCCTTAAAGAAGCACATTTCGTGTTAAGAAAGAATAAAAATGCCTTTTCAGGGCATACTCGATCTAACTTGGTCCAAATTGTTCCAAAACGTGCCCGGTTGGCAAGAAAGAGATGAGGAAGCATTCTCTAATGTCTCGATTAGCGTGCTAGCCTTGAGGAACCACTTTAGGTGTTAAGAATGAAGAAAACATCTTTTCAGTGCGCACTCAGAAAGATTTGGTTAAAGTTGCACCAAAACGTTATCAATTGACAAGAAAGACATGAGGAAGCACTTTCTCATGCTTGGATGAGCATTCTCGGCCTAAAGAAGCACTTTAGGTGTTAAGAATGTACGAAAACATAATTTTGGTGCAAACTTGGTCAGAATTCGCCCAAATTGCACCAAAACTTTCTTGGTTGGCAAGAAAGACATGAGGAAGCACTTTCTCATGTCTCGTTATTAGCGTGCTAACCCTAAAGAACCACTTTAAGTCCTTAGAATGTATGAAAACGTCATTTCGATGCACACTAAGTCCAATTTGATTAAAGTTAAACGAAAACATTCTCGGTTGGCAAGAAATACATGGTGAAGCACTTTTTCTTATCTCAATTAGCGTTCAAGCCCAAAAGAACCACTTTAGTGCTAAGGACGTACGAATACGTCATTTCGGTGCACAGTTAGTCCAATTCGGTTGAAGTTGCACGAAAACGTGCTTGGTTGACGAGAAACACATAGGGGAACCACTTTGTCATGTTTGGATTAGCGTTCTAGCTAAAATAAATGAGCTTAGGTGTTAAGAATGCACTAATACGTCATTTCAGTGCACCTTGAGTCAAATTTGGCTAACGTTGCAACAAAATGCACTCGGTTGGCAAGAAAGACA